>PVKU01001821.1:0-267735 GCA_004027475.1 Anoura caudifer | reverse complement strand
AAATTAAAACCACAATGAGATACCACCTCACACCAGTCAGAATGGCCATCATAAACAAAGCAACAAACAGCAAGTGTTGGAGAGGTTGTGGAGAAAAGGGGACCCTAGTACACTGTTGGTGGGACTGCAGACTGGTACAGCCACTATGGAAAGCAGTATGGAATTTTCTAAGAAAACTAAAAATGGACCTACCTTTTGATCCAACAATTCCACTGCTAGGATTATATCCTAGAAACCCTGAAACACCAATCCAAAAGAACCTATGCATCCCAATGTTCATGGCAGCACCATTTACAATAGCCAAGTGTTGGAAGCAACCTAGGCGCCCATCAGTAAATGAATGGATCAAGAAACTATGGTACATTTACACAATGGAATTCTATGCAGCAGAAAGAAAGAAGGAGCTCCTACCCTTCGTGACAGCATGGATGGAACTGGAGAGCATTATGCTAAGCGAAATAAGCCAGGAGGTGAAAGACAAATACCATATGATCTCACCTTTAACAGGAACCTAATCAAAAAAAACAAACAAACAAGCATAATATAACCAAAGACACTGAAATTGAGAACAAGGGAGGAGAGGGATAGGAATATCCAGAGAAAAGGGGAAGGGATTAGAGCAACAAGTATGAAAGACACATGGACAAAAACTGGGGGGGAGGGGGGAATGGGAGGGAACTGGGGAGGGCTGGGGCGGTGGGACGGGATGGGAGTAGAAAATAGAAAACTGTATAAGAACAACAATTAAAATAAAATTTAAAAAAAAAAAAGACAGATGCTCTTATCTCCTTCAATTTAATGAGGAAGAAACCAGAGCTAGAGAGAAGTGATTTGGGATTGGATGTGTAAGGCTGAGGTCTAAATCGAAGCCTGAATGCTTGATTATCATGCACATATCACCAAGAGAGTCACACACACACACACACACAAACACACACACACACACACACAATCTCCTGGTTCCCCTTTGTACCTGTTTTCTGTTTAATTTAAAAAAATAAAAATTAAAAAAAAAAAAAGCAGCCCTGGCTAGTGTGGCTCAGTGGATTGAGTGCCGGCCTGTGAACAAAAGGGTAGCTGGTTCAATTCCCAGTCAGGGCACACATGCCTGTGTTGCAGGCTGGGTGGGGTGCATGCTAGAGGCAACCACACACCGATGTTTCTCTCCTTCTCCTTCCTTCCTTCCCCTCTCTGAAAAAATTTTTTTTAAAAAGCAATCTTGTTCACACAAAAATTTATAGACAAATGCTCACAGCAGCATCACTCACAATAACCAAACAGTGAAAACAACCCAAATGCCTACCAGCTGATGAGTGAATGAACAAATATGGTACATCCATACAGTGGAATATTATATAGCCATTAATAAGAACAAAGCCCTGATACATGCTACAACTTGAATGAACTTTGAGAAAATTACACCCAGTGAAAGAAGTTAGATACAAAGTACCACATATTGTATGATTCCATTTAAATAAAATGTCCAGAACAGGCAAATCTACAGAGACAGAACACAGATTGGTGGTTGTCTAGGGTCAGGGGAAGGGAGGACAAATGGGACAAATGAGGAATGACTAAGGAAACCACAGGGTTTCTTTTGGGGGGGTGATAGAAATATTTTAAACTTGATTGTGGTAATAGTTGGACTGCTCTGCAAATACACTAAAAACCATTGAATTGGACATTTTACATGAGTAAATTGTATGGTATATGAGTTATATCTCAACAAAGCTGTCACAAGAAAAATAAGCAAGTCTAAAGAAGAAAATACCAAAATCAATGCTAATTGTGAGACATAAGTGAAATGGTGCAGTATTTTGTTACCCACCAACCAATAATTCATGGCAGAACAAAGTTGAGATGATGTTTAAACATCCACAACAAAAGACCATCTCAAGTATAGCTTGAAGAATCCCTGTCTAAGGCTGTGGACAGGAGCCAAACATTACAATTATGTTTGCAATCTGTATACTCTCAGGTTACTACAAGTCCTGAGGATAACAGGTATTGGAAAACTCATTAGGTTATTGTCTAATGGTAGTAGAAGTATTCACAATAAAATGCAACAATTTACTGGTATTTTGTAATCCCTCAAGTAGCCCAAAACACTGAGGATATATGCCCAAAGCTAAGGACTCTCCAAGGAGAGATTCCAGAGTCAGTGGCTTCTTTGTAAACCTGGTTCATGATGTAACAGGTTGCAAGTGATATACAGTCATTCAGTGGGACAGTCACATTCCCAGCATGACCAACCAGGTAGTCTGAGGGAATAGGATGCTGTGATCAGTTTAATCTTCTGGCAAACTTACCATTAGAGAGAATGTTCTTTGGTCTCAGTACATCCCACTGAGTATACTTTCTCTGATTCCCATCTACCTGCCTGCCTTGAGGTGGAGTGGATGCTATCGTCTCTCTGCAGGTGCTAAGGAGCCTACAAACCACATGAGGCCATCACTCAGGTACTTGCTCTTGATGGGCTGCCCCATGGCCTCAAAGGTCGTTGGACTAGTTTCTTCAGCAAGGACAAGGGAGCCTGAGCTGAGTGACAGGAGCTTTCTCTGTTCACCAGGCCAAATATGAGACCAACTTTCCAAAGCACAGAGCATCACATTTCTGACATGCTAGAATATCTGTTGGTTGTAACAAAATATAAAGTGTTGTGACTGATGTTACTTAGTCATTTGAAAAGGGGCGTGGCAAAAAACCTATCTGTCATTCATTAAACAATTACCTACAGTCCTTATTCCCTCCTTTCCAAACCTTCCCCCACCCTAAAAAATATACGTACACACTTCTGTGCCATAAAAAAAATTACCATATTTTGCCGTGTGTAATGTGCACCCACGTTTTGGTGTGCACTATATATGGGAGTACTAGGCCTGTGATATGTAGTCATTGCACCCATGTATAATGTGCATCCTCATTTTTCCCTAAAACTTTTGGGCAAAAAAAGTATGCATTGTATGTGGCAAAATTCAGGTACTTGGCTCTAGAACCAGGCAGTCTGGGTTCAGATATCTGCTCCAAATCTTGCTACTACATGACTCCAAGCAGGCTCCTTGGATTTCATTATCTTCAAATTAGGGATGATGATAATAGTGCCCTTGCTGGGCCACTGGGAGGGTAAAAAGGGTTAACATATATGTATAAAGAGTTCAGAACCATTCATCGTACATGGTTAGAACTCTATGCTTGAGTTTATTGTTATCATCAGTATTGTTATCATTATCTTCTTGCTGTTTTTAATGGGTATGCTTTCTTTATTCTTTCTTGAAGATCTGTCATTCCTTGCTCTTCTCTCTGCCAATGCTAAAAGCAGTGTCCTTCCTTGTCATTTGAATTTTCAAAGATTTCGTGGATCTGACAAGCATGATATTAACTAAGGGGCAGTTTCCTTTCAATGAATTGGGATCTAAAATGGCTTTTTTGTTGTTATTTTTCAGCGACTTATAATATATTTCAACAAAGGAGATCATGGCTTTGATAATGTCCACATGGACATGAAGACCATATTCAGAGCTTTTGGGCCAAATTTCAAGAAGAATCACCTGGCTGAGCCTTTTGACAGCATACATATCTACCCACTCATGTGTAAGCTCCTGGGGGTTACCCCCGAACCCCACAACGGCTCCCTGGCAGTCACCCAGGAAATGCTTGTGGACTCTCATGACCAGCAGCCAGGTGAGATACAAAAGCAACCCCAAGAAAACTGGCAGTGGAGTCTGTTCTGGCCTGAGAAAGAATAGATTCATAGTGGAGTCTCCCGGGGAGGGGGTGAAATCAAGCAGAATAACCCTGTTTTCCAGCGGCTTCCACACCCTCAGCTCAAGGTGTCAGCAGCTCTAAAAAGATAGCAGAGGACATGTTGGTGACATTTTACATAGGGCTTCTGGGGCAAAGGGAAGGCTCTCCATAGAGGAAGTTAGAGGATACTTCTGATCCGCAGAAATTGTGTTCAGTCTGCCCCCCAGATGCTCCTTGTAAATACCAAAAATTAGCCTTCCTTCTACAACTCCATGCATCCTGGTGCCTGGAAAAATGCTGCTTGCCCATTCCACTCATTCCTGAAAAAAAGGGGTAGGGGTTCCTGTAAATGATGAGGTTGCTAATTCTTAAGACTTCAAAATTCCAAATCTGGGTGATATAAAGGAATAAAGGAATCGTCTCTGGGATTCAGTTGTTTGCAAACACTGGTCAGCTTTGCTTCTGCCGGGAGAGACTTAAATACTGCCTGATGATTTATCAAGCGCTTAGAGCAACCACCCTCAATCAGAACAGAGTATAAAGAACAGCTTCCTGCACCCTTTTCCCTTCTTCCAAGCCACTGCCCACAATCTTCTTGTGAACTTACAGAAAGCAGGCCATTTTGCAGGAAACTAATCAAATAAATGACCGCTTCACAAAATTATTGAGGATTTTCTTAACTTTAGGGTTTTGCTCAACTATTTGGACCCTCCTTCTGTCCCATTGTACGTTGGCGGCCAGGGTAAGGTGTGTCTGACCATCAGTTACCGATAGGCAGGACATCCCACAACTGATACTCCGTGAATTGGCTTTTAGCAAATTGGTCATTTGGCAAAGCGGTCATTAGGCAAATGGGTCATTTGGCAAATAGGTCATTTAGTAAATCGGATTTCAACAACTTACCCTGTGAGATTTCTCTACAGCGAGCACTTTCTTAGGTTAAATGTACATTTCATTTCCATAATTAATATTCACTACTGCCTGGATGGGAAACTTCCCAGGGACCCAGGAACAGCTGGAATAGCATCTTAATAACTGGACAGTTAAAAACCATCTGACTTTTTTTTAACAGGAGGAGAGATGCAGAAGGCCTCTGCTCTCCGAAACACAGCAACAGGTCTTGGGGTTGTCACAGGAGTTCTTGCAGTTCTGTTTGTCACTAGCGTGATATACACAGCCGTTCATCAGAAAAAGAAGTGAGTGGCCTTTGGGTTTCCTGTGGTTGGTGCACAGAGTAATAATCCATTTCAACCATTTCCTGCCACCAGGTGCCCAGCACTTTGAGAACCCAGCAACCAGAGCCAGCTTGGGCCCAGGCTCAGGAGAGCCACCAGCTTGGTTTAATAATCTACTGTCACAGTCTCAAAATTCTTAATTTTCAACAAGGACCCTGCATCTTCATTTTGCACTGCCTTGCCCCCCCCCCTCAAATTATGGACTGGTTGTAGTATTCTAGGGTTGCCATAACAAAGCACCACAAACTGGGTGGCTTAAAACACAGAAATGTACTGTTTCACATGGATCTGGAGGCTAGAAGTCCAAAATCAAGGTGTTGGCAGAGCCATGGTCCCTCTGAAACCTGTAGGGAAGGGTCATTCCTTGCCTATTCTCGCCTCTGGTGGTTGCCAGCAAACCTTGATGTTCTGTCTCCAATCTCTGCCTCCACTGTCACACAGCTGCCTCCTCCCTGTGTCTCTGTCTTCTAAGGGCACCAGTCATGGGATTTAGGGCCCCCTGTAATCCAATATGATCTCATCTTAATTATATCTGCAAAGACCCTATTTCCAAATAAGGTCACATTCCTAGGTATCTTTTAGGGGGACATAATTCAACCCATAATATTGGTCCTGCCACCAATCAAAGCATTATATGATCCCAGTGCACTGCTTTCTGTATCTCAATAATTAATCAATAGACTGAGTCTCCTGTGTTATTACACCCCATCCTGACCATTCTTCTACTTTAATATAGCATGAGGAACATTGTAAACTAAGGAAAGTTGGAACTTTACTTAACCTTAACTCCATCTCAAAGCCCATGTATAACGTAATTTATATTTAAACTATAAAATTATCCTGTAAGTTGAAACATGATCTATAAAGATCTCTACACCCTGAAGCAACATTTTAGAAAGAAATCAATTGGTCTTTTTGACTGAAACCATTAGCCCTAGGAGAGATACAGGAAAAACTGCAAGGTACTTATTAAATTGCCATGCCCACAGCATAATTTATAAAAGGCAACCATTCCATACAGACATTTTTATTATTGAAATCCTCACATCCAGAAGCTGAATCTTTAACATAGCTTCCCTCTTGCCACTGGAAGGACCACTGGGTCGTGTCCTAATGCTTCTCTCCATATTAACACCACCTAGGATTTTTACTTGTTGTGTTAAAGAACAATCCTAATCGACACTTACACCTGAATGTACCACACCTTTGAGGTTCATAGAATATTAAACATCCTTTCAGTGCCTTGATCCCTCCAGATTCAGACCTGGCATGTATTACCTTTGTTGCTCCTGAGAGCCCACACACAAAGACAGTTTTCTTCTGGGTGCAGATCAATGCTGTTGCCCACTCAGGGTCCTTCCCCAATTGCCTCCCAGCTATGGCATTAGGAAAAGTTGGGCCAGCCTAGGTTTATCAATATCTTAGTATAACATCATACAGTATTACTATGGCATTGACTATACATGTCCTTTTGCTCCACAAAGGAAAGGTAATTAATAGCTGTTATGTGTGTTCATAGAATAAACCCTATATTTATCAGTTTAACCTATCTATTTCCATTGGTTTTCTCCTACAGGCAGAGAGCTGATCAAAACAACAAAAATGAACCAACGCACCTGGCCCAGCTCCCTGCAACATCTGAGAATGAGAAACTATTAATTCCATGCAAAAACACAGCAATAACCACAGCACAGCTTCTCCTTATTTTAAACCAGTGCAACAGGAATAAAAGATCAACAATTTTTGTGTCAGATCCCGTGTTCACTTGGTTGTGGAAGAAGCACAACAGATAGGAGAGAATAAATACACTCAATTAGAATTAATTCTCCTCTCTTGTTCTCATAGCTGAGCAGGGCTCTGGTGTTTCTCATCCAAAAGGGGTAATGAGATTTAATCTGTCCTCTCATTTACCTACTGCAAGTATATTTAACAAATTAGCTCTCAAGATGCCTCTAAGTGGAGTTTTATGAGAGATTTGGGAAGGTAACACAGTTCAAAGTCTAGAGGCAGCACTGGTGACTTGTGAACTGCCTGCCCTGACTTTCACTCAAGACATAACAATATCGAACAGAAATAATTATTCTTTTCTTTTCCTCCCCAACCCCACCTCTGTACCACCCCCACAACAACTAAGAGCCCTCTTACTCTTTTTTCAGATTCCTTTCTCCTCCAAAGTGAGAACTCCCACTCAGCTCCATGTGCTCATCGTGCCTCTGCATTTATCTGTGCGATAATTAGTTCAAGAGACCCTGAGCCTCTGGACAGCAGGGACCACTCCTGGTTTTTCGCACTGTTGCATCCCCAATGCCTGGCAGTGCCAAGCATATAATAAGTGTTTCATAAGTATTTGATGAACAAAAGTCCCCATGAGTTAGGGATAGATCCAAAAGCTGGGGGAGCGAGAGCTCCTGCCTTGTGTTGTTACTGGAGAAACCCTGATTCTTCCCACCAACACAGTGAAGAATTACAGGTCAGTGAGTTTATTGCCGTGTAAGCAAAGTTTATTAGTGTATGGGAGAGCAAAAGCAAGCGTGGCTAAAGGCCTGGATGGCCAGCACCCAGGTAGTAAGAGGCTGGGTGGCCAAAAGGGGGTGGCCAGGGACTTGGTGGTCAGAGGCCCCCCTGCCAGAGGCCCTCCCACCCCAGCCCCACCCCTGTGCGGGAGCCAGGAGCCAAGAGGAGAGGTAAGAGGAGAGGCTAAGAGAGTCCTTTGTTCTGAGCACTTCTATAATTGGCGGGGTGGGGGTGAAGAAGTTACATTTTGATTGGTGGTTAAAGGTGGTGCTGGCCTTCGGTGAGGATGTGACTACCTAAACATAGGTATATGTGGGGGTCCGTTAGCCGGAATCCTTATCTTGCTCTAGGCTCTATTTGCTCATTTTGTAGGTGACAGGAAGCAGGCAGTTAACCAAAGGTGTTTATGGCCCTTTCCTTGGGCACTGTTAACCCCCTCCCCTTCCCCCTTCCAGGCCTTGGGACAAATACACAGTCTCAAGCTTTTCCTTTTCCCAGCCAGTGGAGATGATACACATAGACTTTCAAGGGCTCCCCGCCCTGCACTGTCATAGTTTATGTTGTTTGGGAAGCCTGGCAGCCTTATCGGACCTGGCTCAGGATTACTAAGTCACGGGTAAGGCATGCTTTTCTTTGCTTTTAGCAAAAGAAAATATGAAGTTCTATATTAAGTTCTTTGTTAGACTGCAATGGTGAAAGCCCTGCCTTTATTTCCCTTCTGGCCACCCTTCCTAGCAGCTACCTAAGTGTTAAAAGCTGTTGCCTGGCAACCAGGACGCTAGCCAGTGGCCAGCAACAGTAGCGAAGTCTCAGGATTCTACCTATGCTATCTTCTGCTACTCTGTCATCCAAAGGACACGACTGCAGGTTGACCTGTGGGCGGCTCTAGGCAGTTGTAAGCTCCTCACCCCCTCCCTTCGCTGACCACCATTCTCAAAGTGGGAGCTGATTCTAGGACACTGTCTTGAGAGAACTGTGGTGTTGAGACCACCTTGATGGGTTACGTGACTGAAGGCCTCTACAGAAATTTTAAAATTCTGGCGGGTAGTGCGGAGACCTGCTCCTGTTGAAGACACCGAAGATAAGAAAGACTCTTAAATAAGCTCCTTGTTAAACAGGCCACCTACCCATCAGGAGTGGCCTGCCTCGCTTCCGTTTCTCTTTGCACTCCGTGTACCAGCCAGTTTGGAAACCAGCACTTTGAACTAAATGCCCTTTTCCAAGGAGAGACAGGGTGGCCACGGCCTTAGCCCAGGGGCCCTGACCCTGGTAGGCACTCCCACACCCTCGAAGGGCAGGAGGGCTGTCAGGGTCCCTTCTGCCCATTCACACAGAGGGGTGGCGATGAAGGGCACAGGGCTAGGATAAAGCCGCAGGGGCAGCCCTTGCCAGAAAGACCCTCACTAAAGGTGCAGGAACAGCGAGAATGATTACCAGAAGGAATCTCAGCCTCATCAGACTCCACTAAGGAAGTGCTTGCTTCTCCGCAAAACTTTAATCTGGCACCACCCTCTGACTCCGCCCCGACCATAGTTTGGCCCCGCCCCCTCCCGGACCTCAAACCTCGCTAGAGCCCTCCTCAGGATCCGCTTCGAACCTTCCCCAAATCCCACCTCCTACAACCCGCGACGCCAACACTGCTTTCCCCTACACCAGGCCCTGGGATCAGAGCTCCGCCTCGCCCGGCCTTGATACCCCAAGCCCTCCTGGGGCCTAGCAGTGCCTGGCCCCGCCCCAAGCCCCGCCCTGGTCCCGCGAGCCGCCTTCGGCTCTGCTCGCCTCGTTTAGGAGCCTCTCGCTTCCGCCCAATCTCTAGAGCACAGCCGCGGCTCCACCCAACCATGGCGCCGGAGGAAAGCGAGGAGACCGCTCGCCTGCTGCAGAGTTTCGAACGCAGCTTCCTGGCGGCGCGCGCGCTGCGCTCTTTCCCCTGGCAGGTGGGCAGCTGGGCGCGCTGAGGGCGATCGGTGGGGCGTGAAGGACTGGTGAGGGGGGTGCTTTGGGCTCTCTCCCCGCCACGTGACGTCCTCAGCTTCCTCGGGTGTCGAGAACGGACCTCAGGTCCTCGCCCCGGGCTCCGTGGAGGGCCGCGTAGTTTGGCGGCGGAGAGCAGGAGGTGCACCTGCGAGCCCCTGGGAAGCCCACCCTCCACCCGGCCAGCTTCCTCCTCCCCTGGGCTCTTCCCGTCCTGGGCTGCCTTTGCTTGGGTCCCACGAATTGAAGGAATGCATAGTTTCTTCCCAACTCCCATTTCACTCGGGTTTTTAAGATCATGAGCGGTTCCCAAAAATGTTCATGATATTTTTTTAGCCAATTATCATCCTGGCCATTGAGTAACAGCTTTTGTTGCCCATTTAAACAGTCATCGTCCTCAGGACAGCTGGAGATATGTTTCAATGAGCGCAGTGATCAGGTCACAGACACCCCCCCCCTACACACACACACACACACACACACACACACGGGTGTTCTCAGCTGTGTCATCAGCATTAGACAAAATCGTTTCAGAGGCAGCTTGAGGCGCTTAAGCCTCTGATGGAAGAGACAGGGAGGTACAAAGCTAGCCAGAAAATACACGAAAGAGGTCTCACCACTCTCCAATTCTGGCCCTGAGGACCTGCCATTGCTGCACAGGCCAGTGTGGAGGCAGCAGCCTCTTTTGCCAAGGGGGAACTGCTAATGACACTGCCTCCTTTACATATCCTGTGCGCTGAGCTCACTGGGGTGACTCCCTGTCTTGCGCATCTTTAGGGGTGGTGGTTTGTCATTTGTGTTTTATTGATATAAACCGCCCTGGCTGGTGTAGCTCAGTGATCGAGCGCGGGCCTGAGCCAAAGGGTCACCAGTTCGATTCCCAGTCAGGGCACATGCCTAGGTTACAGGCCAGGTCCCTAGTGGGGGGGGTACGTGAGGGGCAACCACACATTGATGTTTCTCTCCTTCCTTTCCCCTCTCTCTAAAAATAAATAAATAAAATATCTTAAAAATATTTTTTAAAAAACAATATAAACCATTTAGCATTCTGGGAGTTCATTTCCGATCAGACAGGAATATGTACATTTTTTTAACCCAAAATTTAAACCTTTATAGCAGCATGTGTGGGACCCAATTCATATCAACTAGAACTGTTCACATGAGATGAGAGCGTACTCTATGCCAGGACCGTACTAAATGCATACTTAGGCTGGCCCACAACATCCAAGTGGTGGGTACTGTTACTGTCATTGTGTTTGACCACACAGATTGTTTGACTGGAAAAGAAGTAGAGTGTAGCTGTGGAGAGCTCAGGCCTGGGAGACAGCCTGCCTGTTTGGAGTCCTGGCCCAAACCCAAACAATCTGTGTGACCTTGGGCAAGTGACTGCATACCTCTGGACCTTCGTTTTTTGTTTTTGTTGTTTTTATTAGTAAACAGGAGGTAAAATAATGCTTAATTCATAGGGCTATTGTCAGGAGTACATGAGAATGAAGTACCTGAGGCAGTGCCTGGCTCATGGTAAGTGGATGTGAGTGTTATCTAGTATTTTTATTTCATCACCAAGTGTTTACTGAATGCCTTCCATGAGCCAGGCACCAGGATCAGCAGCATAATGATGAGGACCTACTGAGATGGGAGAGCCAGAGAAAAAAACATATTAATGAATAAGCAAGAAAACGCCTGGGGATGACAGTGGCTATAAAGTCAATAAAACAAGGAAAATGTATCAACAAAGTAGGGGAATCAGGGAAGGCCTCCCAGAGGGGACATTTGAGCCAGAACCTGAACGGTGAAGCAGCGGGCTGTGGGAGGTCTTGAGGAGCAGGGAGTGCAAAGGTTCTCTGCCAGTGAGAGCAAGCTGCTACAAGAAGGCCCAGTGTGGCTGCAGTGGCATGAGCAGGGATGGGGTACGAGCAGCAGCAGATGAGGTGAGAGAAAGGGGCCAGGGCCAGGTCTTATAGGTCTTTTAGGGTGTGATAAGTTGCTCTGGAGAAATGAAGTGATTTGCCCAGTGTCACATACCAGCCGGGCAGTCAGCCTGATTCTGGAGCCTGAGCTCACTACCAGGCTGGAGTCCCCTGTAAGGAAAGGACAGTATATGTAGCTGTATATGTCCATTTTAACTTGGGTGTCAAGTCCAACGCAAGCCCATCAGGTGCTGATATGTAACTATAATTCCTGGTTGATCAGTTCAGCCATGGAGCTCGTCTGTGACCCATGCATGGCTTAGCAGCCAGAGCTAATGCAAACCAAGAATCTGTCTCCTGACATTCTTTCTGCAGCTCATCCAGGTGTAACCTGGGACTTGTCAAGGGCAGCCTTTCAGTGCCTATGGCTTCCACTTCCGATTGGCCCCAGGTCCCTGGGGAGAGATCGCTTAGCACTTTGCCAGCATGTCCTGCTACATGTTTAATGTTCCTGTGAAAACACCCTTGAGATTTCTCTCTCTTCCCCTCTGTCTCCAAATAGAGCCTAGAAGAGAAATTAAGGCACTCAGGTTCTGAGCTGCTGCTGGATATTTTGCAGAAGGTAAGAATCACAGAATCAAGGGACATGTCGCCAGCCTCCTCACTTGCCCATGAAAGGAGTGAAGTGGGTGTGCTTGTATCCTTTGAAAAGAAAGGCACTGCATTTGGGTGGTAGCAACTCAGAGAGCGCTGGCTCTTTTGTTTTCTTGAAGATATCAGAACATACAAAAATCCACTTGAGAGGAGGGAATCTGGGGGATGATTTTTGAAATCATCTATCTGTCTAAAGAGAAAACAGATGATAGCTGTGGAAACAGCTAGCATTTGCTAACTGTTTAGAGACTTCTTTATATTTAAGGAAAAACTAAGGATGTGAGTCTTGCCCACTTGTGTCTCCTTCCTAGATATAGATGGGCCCCATTTTTTGGAGGTGAGTTTGGGGTTCTCAGGAGCATGTGGGTCAGGGTATATATGGAACCACCACTCTGCCAGGCACGGCCCCAGCCTGCCAGGTCATGTGGATCAATCCAGATCACACTGCACCTGGCTCTCTATCCTCTGAAGGGTCATGGACCCTTCTCAAACCCACAGTTATGGACTCTCCCTTCCCCTAGAAAAAAAGATGCATGAGAATACATTTTGCATATAAATTCAGAGAAGTCACAGACTCTCCCCCTACCACTAAACCCATCCAAGGATCCCAGATTAAGAGTTCCTGTGTGGAGGGTGAGCCAGGAGTATCCATCTGACCACCAGGTGGAGAAGGTGGAGCTGTAGCTAGGGGGGACTTCAAGGGCAATCTAGTATTCAGTACTCTGAGCTCAGAGATGTCTGAGCTCATTGTTCATTATCTTGTAGCCTACTCTTGATTCTCACCCCCTGTGACAGCAGCCAACTAGAAAACCCCTTGAGCGGTGTGTGGGTATTCTGTTACCCTTGGGTAAAATCATGTCCCTCAAGCCAGGAGGCCCTCTATAACCTAGCCCCTGCCCTCATTGTTCCTGTCACCCTGCCCTCCTTCCCAAAATGCCAGGCTAAAGCCGCCTTGGAGCCTGCATAAACAGTTCCCTCTGCCTGCTTCTTGCTCCCCTGCTCTTCGATTCTCTAGGTTTCCACTGAATTATCACCTCTGAGAGCCCCTTCCCCTTCTTCCACATCCCAGGCAGAAGCCCCATCTTCCTCTGCTTTGGCCATCGTAGCATTTATCACACTCTGGCTCCTGCTCATCTCCTTTGCCCAGGATGTGAGCTCCCAGGAGGAGCCTTGTTCCCACCATTTGGGCTTTTGCCTCTTCCACGGAGCCAGACAATCCCACACTTGTCCTTTCTGCAAACTCTAATTCATGCTGGCTGCCCTGGGAAGGGTTGTGTCTTAGTCCGTTCCAGCTACTATAACAGAATACCATAGCTTAGGCGGCTTATAAACAACAGGAATTTGTTTCTCACAGTTTGGGAGACTAGGAAGTCCAAGATCAAGGTGCCAGCAGATTCATTGTCTAGTTAGGGTCTGCTACCTGGTTCATAGAAGGCCATCTTTTTGTTGTCTCCTCATATGGTAGAAGGCACAAAGGACCTCTGTGTGGTCTGTCTTGTAGAAGCACTAAATACATTCATGGGGGCTCCACCTCCATAACCTAATAACCTCCTCAAGGCCCCACCTTGTAATACCATTGCATTGTGTGTTAGATTTAGCATAGGTATTTGAGGAGACACAGACATCCAGTCAATAGCAGGGTGTTAGTTTGGGTCCATATGCCCCATGGTCCTTCCCCAAATGGGCATGAGAAACACTGCCACAGCCTGTGCTGCTGTAGTAGAGAATTTTTTTTTTTTTAGGAAAGGACTTACTCTTGAGACTGTTTCAGATGCATGAGGATCACCTGGAGCCAGAACCCATGTGTCTGTGTACATCCTTGCAGAGGGGTCGAGTAACTGGGGTTTGTCCTGTATTCAGTTAAAGCTCATGGGAGACTTAAGGCCAGGTCTCTCCGGCAACTCACATGTATCCTTTGTCACAGACCGTGAAACATCCTCTGTGCGTGAAGCATCCACGGTCAGTGAAGTATGCCCAGTGCTTTCTCTCGGAGCTCATCAGAAAGGTGAGCAGTGGGCGCTGTCTGTCAGGTAGCCACACAGCATCTGGGACTCAGCTGGCTCTCCAGAAGGGGGCCCTCTGCCCTTCTTTGCCTGTTGCAGCTCAGATCCATCCTATGCCCTTTGCCTGCTCTGCAAACCCCCTTTTGGCAGGTGCTCCCTGGGCAAGAGTCTACCAGCTGGGTTCCACCAATGAAAGGCCATGGAAGGTGGAGGAAAGGAAAAGCCAGGGTATTTCTCCCTCTCTGCCTCAAGGCGTCTCTGGCAGCAGCTGCATCTCCTCTGTGGTCCCTGTGCAAGTTCTCATTCCTACTGGGCAGCCCTGAGCACTGGAATCCCCGCTTTCTCCCTCTGCTCTGCCACCTGAGAGGTGTTGGAGGTTTCCTGCTTCTGCCAGTCTCTGTATTGCTGTGTTGTCCACCCTTTGGAGGTTTTAGGTCTTGCAATGCCTTTATAACTAGTCCCCCTTATTACTTCCTTCTCTCCAATGAATCTACCTGGAATGGCTCTTTTCCTGACTGATACTGGATGGATTTTAAGGGTGAGCCCAAATTCATTGAGTTTCATCTTAAACGGGACTTCAGAAAGGTAGTTAGTTCCTCAGTGGTCAGTAGCAGACCCAATGTGTCTGGCCTCTGAATAGAAGGGCTGTGCCTCACCCAGGCTTAGTACATGGAATTATCCAGGCTTTTCCATTACAGCCATCTCCATTTCCCACCAGCATAGTGCAGCTAGAATCACCAGCAGGTCTCCCCCATTCCACCAGGAGAAGCGTGGCCACCTGATGCTGCCCCACCCCACCCCCATGGGGCACAGGACAGGGGGTTGCCCACCAATGAAGTCATACCCTGAAACATGGAGTGCCTATCCTGTGGCTTTTGCCTGGGCCCACTTCAAAGCACCATTTGTTCTTTCCATCTAGGACACCATGATCGAAGGGCGGAGCTCTCTGTCCCTGTCCCACAGCAGCTCTCATGCAATTCCATTCCCGCTGCCCTAGACTACAGCTTACTCTCACCCTCACCCTCTCAGGTTCCCCCACCGAGTGAATTTTTTATCTGTCTCCTGGCCCGTTTTATGTTAATCCATCCCAAAACCACCCCTTCAAATTTGGTGAAGATCCTCCAGCCATTTTTAGAAGTCAGAATAGAAACAAATAGGGTCTTTGTTTGATTCATGAGGGTCACGTTAATGCTCTTGCTGAAGTTCTTGCTCCACCCCACCCAGCACGAAGCTGTCCACAAGGAGCCTTCGGACGAGCTGTACGAGGCATTGGCGGAAGTCCTGACAGCCGAGGAGCCCGCTCCGTGCCACCGGACCTATCTGCTGGTAGGAGCCATGCACTTTCTCCCCACACAGGCTGGATGCTCACCTTTGCACACAGAGCTAAAACTCAGGCTCCGGTCAGCCTCCCATGGGTTCATACCCTGACTCGTCAGCTCTGTGGTCTTAGATGGAGTCAAGTTTACCTCCCTGAGCCTTAGTTTCTTCATCTGTAAATCAAGCACTTTGACAAATAATAGTACCTATCTTATGGGGGTGGCTGGGAGTTCATTTAGCTAATGCACAGTATTTGCACAGCAGGGACCTGGTGCTCAATGTCCAATAAATACTTGATGGGTGGATGTCATAGGGCAGCAGCCACTTCCCACTCTCCCTGCCACCAGCCTCACCAGCCTAGGCCACTGCCATGACCTTCTGACTGGTCTTCCACCTTCTTGCCCCACAAAAGTTCTTTCTGCACACGATAACCAGAGGCATCTTGGATGTTTTTGTCTGTTTTTAACCTTTTACTCTAAAATACAGCATAGCTACAGAAAACCACACAGAAGAAGTATACAGCTTACTGTGTTACTGCAGGGCAGCCACCATGGTAACTGCCACTCCAGTCAAGGGACAGAACTTTGGCAGCCACCCCACAAGGCCCCTGTCTGACCTACTCCCATCCCAGCCCCCCATCCCTGCAAAAGTAACCACCATCTTCCTTTCAGACTTACCACCCTGAGGTTTTATCACTGCCCTGTCTACCTCTGGACACTAGCATTTTGTCCTAGCTGTTAAGTAGATGTGGCCTGAAGTCTCCCTTCATCTGCAGGCACCCTGCCTGCATCCCAGCTGTTTCTTTCCTGGCAGTGCCTCCTTTGCACAGCCCTGGTGGTTTTGCAGAGACAGCTTTCACAGGCTGGCTTTTGGTTGCTCACACGTGGTGCTATTCAACGTGTTCCTCCATCCTCAGTTTCCTGAAAATCGGTGTCTAGACTCATAGGCACACACAGATTCATGTCTGATTGCTTTGCCAAGAACACAAGATGGAATTCTAGGAGGCACATCATACTGGTTTTTCATTCTTTTAATGATAGTCGTTATGGATGCCCAAATGTTCAACTCATTTATTTACCAGAGGATACAAAAGGGTGATTTCCTGATTCTACCATTTTGTTTTCATTCATTAGCCAGAGAAATTTTATGGATGGAAGGTGCCTCCTTCCATCCATTATTTGTTTACTCATGGGTACAACTTGTAGAGAAAAGGCAGGATCCAGGATTGATCTTTCCTTCTCAAGGCAGTGACTTTGTTGCCTGTCCTCCCCAGAAGTGGTTCATAATCCAAATTATGTCCCTATTAATGTCCCTCCAAATGTCCTATTTTGAGCCACTTCAAGTAGGTTTCTGAGCCCTTTTGACATTGCGCTAATAGTTTTCTTGCTTTATTCTTTTGTCAAGCTTCTCCAGATTTACCTTGTATATTTCCTTACCCAGACATGGAATCAGCCATGTCTTCAACAAGCCCTAGTTTCTTTTAGCAAGAAATGATATTTGGAGACCACAATCTGGGCATTAGGGTGCTTACTGCTACAGTGTAGGTCTTTCCAGTGGACAGACTGGGATATGAGTGGCGATATATATATCCCTACTTTTTATAATAGACTTTCTCATAAGTCCATATTGATGTTTCTGATTCAAAATCAGAACTGCAGGGTTTCACTCAACCTTTTCACAGTGCATCTGTGTCTCCTTTCTCCTACACTGGAATTCTGGTTCTGAAGAACACAGGGGATAATGTTAAGATATCCCTGCCCTGATTGGTGTAGCTCAGTGGATTGAGCACGGGCCTGTGAACCAAAAGATTGCAGTTCGATTCCCAGTCAGGGCACATGCCTGGGTTGCAGGCCAGTTCCCTGCAGGGGACGCACGAGAGGCAACCACACATTGACATTTCTCTCCCTTTCTCCTTCCCTTCCCCTCTAAGGATAAAATAAATAAAATCTCTAAAAAAAAAAAGATATCCCTCAACTTCCTATTTGCTTTATCCCATAATAGTTATGTGGCATCTCCGAACAACAGTGCTAATCCTGTGCACCAATTATGGTTACTGAAAACTGTAAAACTCTTATATGTACTATCCCCATTTTCCCTCATTTTGTTCATTCCTTGCCATGCCATAAGTACATTGTCATCATAAAGGCATTACATAGTAGTATCACAAACTTAGCAGTTTAAGGCAACATAAATTGTATTGTCTTATAATTCTGTAGGTCACGAGTCTGGTGGGCTCTGCTGGTTTCTCTTCTTTGAGTCTCACGGGACTAAAATCAAGGTGTCAGCAGGGCTGGGCCCTTGAGCAGAACCTGCTTCCAGGCTCATGCAGGTCATTGGCACAGTTTTGTTCCCTGTGGCTGCAGGACTGAAGTTCCATTTCCTTTCTGGCTCTTGGCTGGGGGCTGCTCTCAGCTTTCAAAGGCCACCCCTTGTTCCTTGGTTCATGGCCCCTTCATTGCCAAAGCCAGCAACAGTGGGTCTTGTCTCTCTTGCAGTTTAAATCTCTCCTGCCTCTTTTTCCTCTGCATCTCTCCATCTTCAGCCAGGAAAAAAAAAGTGCTCTGCTTTTAAGGGCTCAGGTGATGAAATTGATCCCACCCAGATAATCCAAGATAATTTCTCCATCTCAAGTTGTGTAGCCTTAAGCACATCTTCAGAGTCCCTTTGCCATGTAACATGACACAGTCACAGGGTCAGGGGTTAGGGGTTAGATATTACTGACCTAGCACATATTCCATAATCTCTTTCCAATCTATATATCTTTAGAGCTCCCCCTCAATCCACATGTTGACGTCTCTCTAGCCATTTTGGCTTTCTGAAGTTCATTCTCTAATAGATTCTTTAAGAAGAGCTTCTGGGATTGGCCTTCCTGGAGTTCTTACATGTTGATAACAGTTTGAGCCATTCATACTTGAATCTTGACTCACATTTTCTCTCTTGAGTCTCTTAAATATGTTTGTCCATTTTCTTTGGCGTAAAGCATTGCTGTAGAAAAGCCTAATGATAATCTAATTTCCTCTCCCATTTGTGTATGCTGTGTGCATGCCCTTTTCTCTTAGATGGTCAGAGGATTTTCTCTTTGAAGTTCAGGGATTCCGCTGGAACATGTCCTGAGGTTGTTGGTGGTTCCGGGCCAGTGGTCCCAGGTGCAGCGTGTGCACTCCTTCAGTGTTACTTCAGATCTTTTTGGTTTTCTCGGGCGTGCTTTCTTGAATTATAATTTTTAGCATTTGTTTAGTTTTAGTACCTAAAAATGGGTAGCTTAAACAGAAGAAATTCATCCTCTTATAGTTTTGGAAGCTACAACTCCAAAATCAAGGTGTTGACAGGGTTACAAGGGAAGGCTATCTTCCAGGCCTTGTCCTCGGCTCGGCCGTCTTCTCCTCTGTCTCCACATCACTGTCCCTCTCGAGTGTTTCAGTGTCTTAGTTTCCTCTTTTTATGAGGACCCAGTGATAATGGATTAAGGCCCACCCCAATGACCTTATTTTAACTTGGTCCCCTCCCACCTGTTGTGATTTTTTTCTCTTTAACACCAACTCCTTGTCTTCTGGTAGCTGGATTACTCTCTCTCCCTGTCTCCATCCAGCCTTCCGGGGACTCAGTCACACTCTCTGAGAGCACAGCCATCATTTCCCATGGCACCACTGGCCTGGTCACGTGGAATGCTGCACTCTACCTTGCAGAATGGGCCCTAGAGAACCCAGCGGCTTTCACTCACAGGTGACCTCAGGGCGCGCAGGGTAGGGCCCTGAGGCTGGTTTGCCCTGACACAATTGCAGACACATGTCCCCTTCTCCCACTCAGGACTGTCTTAGAGCTCGGCAGTGGAGCCGGCCTCACAGGCCTGGTCATCTGCAAGATATGCCATCCTAGAGCATATATCTTCAGCGACTGTCACAGCCGTGTCCTCGAGCAACTCCAAGGGAACATCCTTCTCAATGGCTTCTCGCTGGAGCCAAATGCCACCGTCCCAGCACAGCACCCAGGACACAACACCCACAGCTCAGAGAGCCCCATGGTGACAGTGGAACTGCTGGACTGGGATGTTGTGACAGCCCCTCAGCTCGCTGCCCTCCAGCCAGACATCATCCTCGCAGCAGGTACTACTCAGCCCTGGCCACTGAAGCCTGTGGCTTCCCTATCACTGCACCCAGCTCCGTTCAGGGAAGGGGACCATGGACTCTGCGGAGTCAGAGGGGGTAATGATGAGGCTTCTGGAAGGGTCACTGTGAACCTCTAGGGTGACAGCAAACCATAGGGTGTGCCTTATGGGTGCCATGCACTCCTGTTGTAAGTGGTTCCATCAGATAAATGAACCTGGCTGTCCCCAGCAAGGCCTGGATGAACAGAAAAGGCCCCAGGGTGCCACGCCAGTCTGACCTATTAGCCAGACCACAGCCGAGTAGACAGACTTTTATGTCCCTCTCTGGCAGCCTGAGGGAGGCTGCTCGGTTCCCATCTAGAACCTAAATCAAAGAGCTAGAGCATCTTCGTGTGGGGCCTGGTGGGGAGCAGCCGTGGCAGCCTTGTCCTTTCAGGTCCACAAAGATCACAGTCCTCCCAGTCTGATTCCACTGTGTGTCATGGGCACCCACCCACAGGCTGAGGGTCCAACTGTGGTGGTGTCTGAGGGAAGGAGCTCTGAGTGTCCCCACTGCCGGTAGCACCGGCTTCCCTCTGCTCTGCGTCATCACCATGTTTGCATGTCCCTGAGAAGAGTTCCTGCGTGTTTCTGTCCCAGGTGCATACCACCTGGAGGGGATTACTCACTTCCAGTGCAAGGGCAGGGTCCTTAAGAGAAGGGGCATTTGGCTTGAAAACTAAGAAGCCCCTCCTCCTCTGCCAAGCTGACCCATCCCCTCTCTGGCTGACAACACTGTGCCTCTGGTCCTGGGCCATAGCCCTGAGACCCACAGAGACACAGTAGCCAGAATGCAGAGCCTGAGCAGCACACGCCAAGGCGGCACCCATCCCTGCAAGCCTGGCTGTCAGGTAGGAACAAGCTTGTTCCCCCTGCACCGCAGAGAGCAAAGCAATAGGCCACTGGAATCAAGAAGTCTGAAGCAGACTCAGGGTTTGCTTTATTAAGTGTCTTTTGTATAGGCCATGGGCAAACAATTGATTTTTTTAAAGGAACACAATGAGTTTTTCAGTTGTTGTATTGCTTTTCAGCAGCTTTCATTCTCTCCTAAGGATTTTGTTTTTCTACCAAATAATTTTCTTTCCATCTAATAGAACTGCTGCTTTCCCAGCCCTTGTCCCACTGCCAAGGCCTGCACAACCCAGCGTCCTCGATTCTGGGGTCCTGAATCCTAGAGGGAGTGCCCATCGGTAATCTGAGATTTTCATTACAGATGTGCTATATTGCCCAGAAATTATCCTGTCCCTGGTCAGGGTCCTGGAGAGTCTGTCTGCTTGCCGGAAGGACAAGCTGGCTCTTGACGCCTACATTGCCTTCACCATCCGCAATCCAGAGACATGCCAGCTCTTCACCACCCAGTTAGGTGAGCCCCAGGACCCCAGGACAGGCTGTTGTCTCAGAGAGGCCATCCAGGCCAGCCTCCAGTGAGGCAGAAATCAGGGCAGTGAAAGAATGAGCCCTAAAAACAAAGTAGGAAGCCCTGACGACTCCTGCCCTGAAGGTCAGCAGGGCAGGCAGGGCTGGAGGGTGGGCTCTGGGGGAATGGAGGCAACTCACGCCATGATCCTGGAGGGCTGAGACCAGCAGCCCTACTGTGTTTAGAGCAGGTTTCCAGAGCCTTTTGGCTTGTTTCATTGTCTGTAAAGTGGACGGGATGGCAGATGCCAATAGGTGTCAGGGTAGATGAAGTTCAGGCCACACGGCAGTCATGCATAGGCTCTGGAGGTGGACCCCACCAACCGCCCTGGTGGGGCTGGGCTGTCACTGCCTCCAGGTCATCTGTACAGGAGCAGCATCCCCCGGAGCGGTGGAGCAGAACCCAGTGCATGGGGAACACTCAGGAAAATGGTCGCTGCTATTACTGGGTGCCCCTTGTTCACCCAGTAAATGGAAGAACAAGGGGTAACTTTAGAGAAGGGGGAGGAGCCTGCCATTTACAGCCCTGAATTAACATTGCTGTGAGTCAGGCACTGTATCCTCAGACCTGACACATGCCAGCCCCTCTAGCTGCTAGAAAGGGTGTGCTGTCATCTTCCATGTCACCCACAGAAACACTGGGGTGTGGGGAGGCTAAGTAACCACCCTAGCTCCAAGGACTAAGCCGGGCAGCCAGTTCCTGCTCTCAATCCCTAACTCTTCCCACCCCACCACCCAAGCACATGCCAGGCCCAACCTGGCCTTCCAACTCGAAACCGGGCGGCAGTAGAGGACCCGTTTGCCCTAACACCCGCCCCCATCTGGCAAGTAAAGCCCCACCTGCAGCAGCCTCTGCTAACAAACACACAGAGACCACCCAAATGCCTGCCCACATGTGCTAACGTCCCAGTGGCAGAGTGCTGTGCAGCCTCGAAAAAGAATGAAGTCCTTTAGGTACTTATGGCTAAAAATATCTATATTTTATTTTTTAAACATTTTTTATTTTTAAATTACAGTTGACATACAGTATCATGTTAGTTTCAGGTATACAACCCTATGGTTAGACATCTATATAACTTACAACAGTGATCACCCCAATAAATCTAGCACCCATCTAACACCTAAGTTATTGCAGTATTATCGACAACATTCCCTATGCTGTACTTTACATCCCCAGACTGTTCTGTAACTACCACACTACTTCTCAATCTCTTTACCTTTTTCACCCATATCCCTCGACCCTCCTCCCACCTGGCAAACGTCAAAATCTGCAACATATTTTAAGTGAAGAAAACAAAGTGCCAAAAGATAATATAGTATAAGCCAATTCTTATTTTAAAAGATAATCATCTTTACTTTAAAATTCATATGGGGGAAATCTCAAAGAATATACAATAGTTAACAGTTGTTATACTTGGATGGCAGGATTATAGATGCTTCTACACTTTCATGTCTCACATTTCCTTTTAAATACTAAGTTTCATTCATAAAAAAACTGATGATAAAATGAACCTTGCCAATGGCTCTTCAGACACCTGTGCTTATGAAGAGGATGGGAGCCCCTTCAGGTGCATGTCCAGATTTTGAGGAGGCACCAAGCTGAGCAGACAGGCTGAGCAGGTTCAAATCTTGGCTCCACTTGAGCTGCACCTGGTGACAGGGTGGAGGACAAGTGCAGAGCGCTACAGGGAACCAAGACAGGCCATGACCTTTCACAGATGGGTATGGCCCGATGGAAAGAGGCAGCAAACCTGTCTGTCATGAGCGCTTTAAAAACAGGATTCCTGGTCCTGCTTCTAGAGGCTGCTTCTATGTGTCTGGATAGGGCTTGAAAATCTGGTTTGTAACCCCATTCCCAGGCCTGTCCTGCAGCCCCACATTCCTAGGGTGGTGCCTGCCCCCAAACCCCACCATCCTGAGACACACATGCTCTGTTTCCAGGCCAGGCTGGGATCTCATGGGAAGCGGTGCCTCATCACAGCCAAAAACTCTTTCCCTATGAAGAGCAGTCGGAGATGGCAATTCTGAAACTAATGTTGTAGGTTTACAATAAACGTTTTTGAAAATAACTGTGAAAATTAAATCACCTGGGGAAGTTTTTAACTGGGAAAAGCTGATAAAACTTTCATTGGACTTAAATGTTTGAAGAATGTTAAATTCTGAATCAGGAACCACAAACTATGGTCTAATAAAACATCAACTGTTGAGGCATGTGGCTGCCCCTTTCTGTCAGCAGTTCCGGTTCATAAGCAAATCACCATAAACAGAAATGAAAATTTTGGCTCAGAGGTAAGCATTCCATTTGTGTAAGTAAAAACACATATATCAAGTATATTTCCTCCATCCTGGACAATATTAAGGACACAACAGAGCAGATGCTGAGAAAGGCACACACCAGAAGACAAAAATGGACAAAATGATACTGAACAGGCCACAGGCAAATAACAGAAAAGAAACTGAGGGAAAGAAACGACTCGAGGAGGAGAGGAAAGGGGGAGTAACTCGTGGCCACCAAAGAAGAAGCCAGGTTGAACCAGTTTCCTGGGCTGCAAAGCCCTGGCCATTAAAATAACTTCACTGGAATCCCAACACTGACACTTCTTCAGCTTGTCTGGTAAACCTGACAAGCTGTCTAGCTGTCTGAGGTGCCAGACCACCACATCTCCTGTGCACAGAGAGCAAGTTAGCTTCACATGCGGTCCTGAGGGCACCCCTCATGGGGTTTGAGGTGTGAGACAGACACCTCCTCTCCCAACTTTAAAGATATGGGACTCATACTACAGTGCCCTGGGAAGAAATCCTTAACAATTCCTGTCCCCTTCACCCTCCCAATCACCTGAACTCTTACCTTTGATAATGCGCGAAGAGCGGTGAAATGGTTTTTCATAGATTTCCCTTGACAATTTACATTGGGAACAAGCACCTCGCTTGGTAGACAACCGTCTCCATCTAATTAAAAACTCCGTTTTTGGCCCTTTGGTTTGAGATTTCTCCATTTCTGACATGTGTTAATGTTGCTGACTGTGACAGCCCAGTGCACACAACAATCGGCTACATGCACAGGCCCACAGACTGGCTGGCTGGCGGTCATCCTCAAATCATCCTCAAAAAAGAAAACTGACTACAGCAAGTGCTGGGACTTCCAACAAGCTCTGTGTGGAGTGGACCTCCCAAAACTGGAGGCTCAGAGAGAGCCGCCAGCCTGAGAGAAGCACATCTCCCACAGGTGTGCAACTAAATGTTCCCAAGGTGGGAAGCCAGATACACCAACACCAATTAAATGAAAACTTTCTTGCTGCCTTCACCAATCTGTTCTGAATTAAGACTGTGTTTGGCAACCTAGAAATGACCACAGGATTTTTTTATTGACTAAAAATGTCATGAAACTTACAGTATTTTCCTCTTAAATGAAGTTTAAAGGAAAGTAGGGAAATAAGTAACTTCATTCCGTGGGTGGCACGGGGTGCTGTCCTTTCAACTATTGTCCACTGGGAGGCGCTGCTCTAAACTTTGCTCAGGGACTGGGCAGCAGCTGAGAGTCTGGAGGAGGGAAGTGAGTCAGGTTTCTGGTAAGAAGCAGAGGAGAGCAGAGAGGGGTTGGCATCAGCATCGGGGTCTCCCCTTTCATGACATTCAGCACCAGGACATGTTCAGGGGCATTCAGTCTTTGGACCAAGGAGTCATGTGTCCATAAGCAAAGGGAGAACTATCTGTTTCCAGTTCTCATCCCAACAAAGCTGCTCAGACTCCCGCAGGTTCTCCCGGAACTGGTTCAGCTTACCAAAAGGATCAGGAAACTTTGAGAAAAGCATCTAGGAAAAAAAAAAGACTTTCCTCATCACTGCTTCCCCCACCCCTCCTTCCCAGCTGCCTGGGCCCCTGCCACACCCCAAACACCAGCTGCCAGGCCAATGATTCTGAAACCCTCCCTCTGTGGCCACACTACCACCAACAGTGTCACAGAGCCTCCAGGGGCCTCCCTGCGCCGCCGGCCTAGCTTCCACCCTCAGCCTGCTGAACTGGTCTCAGGCACCTCTGACCCCAACATCCTTGACCTAGCAAGCCCTCTCCCACACCAAGCATTCTAGAGCCCTAACATCCCAGCCACGCTCCATCTCCTCCTCTGTCCTACTTGACAGCTTGGCCATGCTGCAGTGTTACCCATCCACACACCAACCTTCAGTAACCTCCTGCCTGCCAGTGCTGCCCGCCACCAAGAGCATCCACCCCTCAGCCTCTGCCCAGCACCATCCAGCCCACGGGCTGGGAACCAGGCAATGCCTGCATTCTTTCCAGTTGTCCTAAACTAAGTCAGGTGTCTGAAACTACAGCCTGTGGGCCAAATTCGGCCTTCCACCTGCCTTAGTACATAAGGTTTTATTAAAAAACACAGTCGCACCGCAGACTTTTCTAGCTGGGCTTTTCCAGAAAGTTTGCCACCCATGGTCTCAACTGTCAAAAATATTGATATATTACTTCTTGTAATAAGAAATAAGTATCCCTTAAAAACTCCCACCCATCTTGCAAGGCTGGTTTAGGAAGCTCCCTTCACTCCTCACTCTCCCCCCTGATATCGTTGCTCCCTAAGTGACATACACAGTCCACCTGTGCACCAGCACCTGCGTGGTAGAAGCTCCACAAACCTGACAGCAGGTGGGGCAGACCTTAATTCCCCTGAGCCCACTGAGGCCCAGCCTCGGGGACCACTGCTCCCTCCTATTGCTTATCATCTGGACCCAGCACAGGCCCACTGGGCTGCAGGAGCAAAGAATCCAGGAGCACAGCTCTGTCAGCCTCCAAACCCTGCGAGCCCAGGCGTAGGGGCAAATGTGGCTACCTGCAGCTGAGCTGCCAGTTCCTCTGAGTCCTTGAAGACCAGGCCATTTTCCTCATGTTTCACAAGCTCGTGTAAGCTGCAGAGACAATTGAGGGAGGCCTAAGAGCTGCCTGGAGAAGAAACCAGAACCCCATGGTGCCCACCCAGACCCCCACACCACCACTCCCCACCCAGGGGTTAGGAACAGTCAGTCTGGTTCCAATGAATCTGTTCTTAGATTTGACATCTGAATAGGAAATAGTCCTGGGAGGATACACATCAAAACCCCAAACCAATGTGGGGACAGAGGGGCAGTGAACGGGGATCTGGACCTCTTCTGCTCTATGCTCTTTCCAGTGAGAATGTGGGTTCTCAGTAGGTTCTGCATTTTTTGGTCTTAATCACACAGCAGAGTAACAAGGTAAAAGGCAACTGGAGGTAGGCTCAGCACATTAAGGGTGACTTTTCTGGGAAGCACAGCATGCAGAGCTCAGCTCATGCAAGGGTCTAACATCCTGATTGCCTGTTCAGAGGCTGGCCCCTCAGCCCATGGAAGGGCAGTTTCTAGAGCCTCTTCTAACACTACTGTCCAAATGCTCATCTTCGCCAGGAAGAGTGGAGACAGAGAATTATACTCATTTAACTGATCTGAATCCAAGTAAATGAGCTCAGACAAAAGAGACCGAGAGAAAAATAAAAACATGTAAATTGTGCGGGCAATTCCAGCCCCTACTTTATGCTTTGAGAACAAGCCCCAAGATTATTTAGGACATGTAGTTTTTGTTCAACATGAGCTCTGAGTGGGAGCCAACTCCTACAGCAGGACTTGGCCCATCTGAGAGGGCTCCTACTCTCCAGGGCCACCTGGCTGAGATCGGGAGGTAGCATCTTTCCAAGGGGCAGCTCTGACCACATTGGTTCCCCCCAGCTGCTGGTCTGAAAACCTAACTCCTAATTCTAGTAAGATTCCGTTTCTGCTCCTACCACCGGAAGTTCACAGCGCACACGGGCAGGCAGCATCCAAACATGTCCACCACCTTCATGGGCAGGTCCAGGCCACTGGAGGACTTGTGCAGGCAGACACCCAGGTCTGCTGACCCTGCAGGGAGTGGGGACCGTCAAAGCACTGGCCAGCCTCCTTTGACCTCACATGCTGCAAGGACTGTGGATCGGCACCTCTGGCCCCCAGGGAATTGAAAGTGGAAAACACTCCCCACCCCACACACAACTGGCTGGAGTTGGCCAAGCAGCCTGGTGCAGAGCAGGGGGTCACAGCAGTGTCCACTCCTGGCCACTCAGCCCTATCTGAAAACTACTTGTCTATTACTACCATTTTTATTTAAACTGACCCTTTTTCTACTTAACCACAACTTATTTTAAAAGACTCCACAGCTTAGTGGGGTCAGAGTTTCTGCTTGGGGTGATGAGACTGTTTTGGAAACAGACAGTGATGGTGACTGTACAACACTGTGAATGTAATGCATGTTGCTGAGTTGTATCTACACTAAAAAATGGAAAAATAGTTAAAATGGCAAACTTTGTTATCACAATAATTAGAAAAAGAACACACAGCAGACTCAACAGAAAACCAGCTGTCACTCTGAAAATAAAGCCAAATAAATAACTTCACGGCACTAAATACTAGCTGGAAAGGCCTGCCTACCGACAGCTCTCTGCCCAGGGCTGCTTACTGGCTACTAGAAGATGAGCCTTAGGGATGTATCAGTACCAAGCCAATGCTTCCCTCCCCAGGGCAGTGACAACAGAAAAAGGAGGAGGGGAGGGCATCCTCACTGGGACAGTCAGCACAGAGGTGACAGTTCCACATGTCACCTCTGCACTGCCCCCCCCCCCCACATCTGGAGAAGAGTGGGCCCTGACCCAAGCCCAGCCAAGCCCTTCTGCCTGAATAGAAGAGCAGGACTGAATGGAGGGCGTGGAGGCTAAGAGGACATAACCCTCTTAGAGTCCCTTGGCCAACAGCTCCCAAGCTCACCAGGCAGGAGGGAGCTAGCACACCAGGAAACAGTCTCTTTTCCTGGAGTTCAGCCAAAAGTTCCTCCAACAGGTTCCTGGCAGGTGGCATCTACCCATCCCAGGTGGCTTTGGAAGCAGGGCCCAACCCAGCCTGAATCCTTTGTTGTGTGTAGCCCTTGAGCTGAGAATGGCTTTTAATTTTTAAAGGACTGTAAAAACAGAGAATATGCAACAGAAGCCAGTACAATATTTATAATCTGGCCATTTTCGTAGAAAGTCAGTCCCCTAGCCCTAAAGTATTCCCTTTGAAATCTCAGCCCTCTCCCTGCAGGCCTCCTGCCAGGTGTTCTTACCTAGAAGCAGGGGGTAATCCTCAGCCTCCAGCCATGGGGTACAGACCTGGATGTGCTGGAAATGCTTCTGGTCAATGAGGCGGCTATAGTACTCCTTCAGAGGCCCTTTGCCTTGTGGAAAAAATCAGGAGTTACTGCACTGGGCCCATCTCTGACTCCATCCAAGGCCCCACCCCTGAGAAGTCCCTCAAAGGTGTGAGCAGGAGGCCCACACCCCACAGCTCCAATCAAGCCCCCATCCAGCCCCTTCCAGAAATACCTGCCCTCCCCCAGGGTGTGCCCCTGACCGCAGTGACCATGGCAATCTGTACCCAAAAGGCTGTGGACGTGGCCAGGATAAACTCTGACTAGGCACCAGAGTACCAGTCAGACACAGCTCCTCACAGACGGCCCCTGTGCCTGACCAGGTGCCCCAGGTGGCAAAGCATACACGGTGGGCACCTGCCACCCTGGTGGCCCAGAGGCCAGTTGGAAGGTAGTGTACAAGGTGGGATAGCTGGCCCAGGACCCTCCTCCTCCGACTATAGCTCCCTGCTTCTCTCCCCAGCAGGTGACTCTGGAAGCAGTTTTATGTCAGAGAGTGGCCTCTTTATTTAAAAAATAATAATAATTAAAAAAAAAAAAAAAAGCCTGCAAACCACTGCAGACGTGAAAAACTCAGAATCTCTGAATGTACTATCTGATAATGAAGTCAAGATTCCACACCCTGCCATGAGGTCCCTCTGGGCCTCAGTTTCACCCTCTGTCAAATGGGTGTAGAAAATCTTATGTCAGAGAGCTGCCATGAGGATTAAGGAGAGAAGGATCTTTACGTGGCTGACATAGGAAAGACACCCAAGGCAGCTGCCTTCCCCCTTCCCCACTGCCCCCCACCTAAACAGAAGAACATGGAGGGTCCCAGATGGTACCTGTTATCACACAGACCAGAGAAGGAAAACTTTCTCCATTCAGGATTAGCTGTTCCAATTCTGTTTAAGAAGATAAATATATGATAAGCAGGATCATCTAGTCAGGTGAGGGAAGGAATGAGGGAGGGGTGAGGGGAGGGAAACCTTCCAGATGCAGATCACTCTCCCAAAGGTGGCACTTCAGATCTAAGGCCTGGTCACTCAGTGACCCAAATGGGAACTCAGAGCCACCCCCTCCACCACCCAAGTGCTCAGGCTGGCCCACCCTACAGCCCTAGGGGCAGGAACACCCCGCAGAGAACACCATGCAAGGCTCAGTGAGCACCTCACAGCCCAACAGCCCCTGACAAGCCCAGCTCCTGATCACAGCCACACACCTACTTTCTAATGCTGCCAGCAAGACAGAGAAATCTTCATCCTCTACAAGAAAAGAGAGCTAAGTGTCATGACTGGTTTCTAGATGCCTCCCTACCCAGCTCAACGCCCTCCCCTTTCTGATCAGGACCTTAGGGTACCCCAAATACATGTGGGGCGCAGGCCTAGCAGGGATAAGAATGCAGGCTCAGACTGGTGCTTATACAAGCCCCACATGCCCGGAAGGGTCCTGAGACCTGTCCAGCTAGTGCTGCTGACCAACAGAGCTGGCCGCCCGTGAAGACGTGTCACCATCCCGCTTCCAGCATCCTGCTCTGTGAAGGCTGACCTCTCTGTGGCGGGGTCCAAGGGTTCTGAGCTGAAGAAACAGAGACAGAGCCTGTGAGATGCCACAGAGCAGGCTCACAGGCCCCAGGATGGCTGTCTCCCACCAGAGTGAGGCCCAGAGGCTCCCCACGGTCAGGATATGGCCTTGTCAGAAACACCAAGCTGACCCTACTATCCTAGGCCTGGGCATATACATAAGCCTTGCTTTCTTTATCATATCTATTTGTTGCTAGATGCTGAGGTCACAACAGCAAACAAGACTGACTCAGCCCCTGCCTTCACCGGCTTACTGTTCTTATCATTCCCTCAACTAAGGATAAGGAAGCTGTGACCTCCCAACTGGCTGCCAGGTTACTGAAAGGAGCAAACAACTGGTGTGTGAAGAGCTACTCCAAGGGCCTTAGATCTGTGAGACATCCCACAGAACACAAAGGTCCACAGACCCCACCACAGGGTCAGGAACCCGCAGGGAAGAGGGTAAGGATGTCCACAGCCTTGCGCAGGACAAACATTTCCTTAAAAGGCCAGCGAATAAATACTTCAGGCTTTGGGGGCCATTCAATCTCTTGCAAAACTCAGCTCTGCTGTTGTAGTGTGAAAGCAGCCACGGAAATGCACAAATGAATGACTGTGCTGCATTCCAATAAAACTTTACTTATGAACAGGCAGTGGGCCTGCAACCAGTTAGCCAAACTGTGGATTACTGGATTCCCAGATCTGCAGTGAAGAAACAGGGGAGAAGCCAGGACAGCAGCAAATACAAGAGAAGACTGAAGACAGAAGACCTACCTAGCCCTGAATGCAGAGTAGGTGCGGCCCAGCTTCATAAAGAGCCGATGCTGCAGGTCCAAGGGTGTCTCTTTAAAGAAAGACGCTGGCTTGTCGTACACAGTCACAGCTCTGCAATGAGATCATTGGAGGGCTCTAGGAGGGGCGGGAAATGGCCTGAGGAATAGAAGACCCAGGAGGATCCAGAAAAAGAAGGGCGCTTGGGAGATTCATGTTTCAGACAATGACAATAAGAAGCTATGAATGACTCAGTGAAGCCCAGAGAGGTCTAACATCAAAACTGCCTGGGCCGTCTGGGCTGGCTGGGAAAGAAACTCCAGCCTCCTCCTCCTCAGCTTCCCACCTCCCAGGCCCCTGGGTATTTCCAGATGCCTCACCAACCTGGCAGAGGAGACACTGCAACGGGGACCACCCGTGCTGGGACCCCTCGCCCACCCTGCCGCCCAAGGTCCCTACTTGATGCCCCAATTCTCTGCCAGGTCTTCCCGCATCTCATTGGTCACACACAGGTTCAGGTGGGAGAGGCGCCCACAAAGCTTCTCGTACCTGAAAAGACATATCGTTGGTCAGCCCGGAGCCCTGGGCTAGGCCCCATGACCATAACCATCATGTGACTCAAAACCTTCGGATACGGAAGCTGCAGAGCTGGGCTCTCCCAAATAAGGGCACTGGCAATGCAACTTACCAGGGTTTGTACTATCTGTTAGACCTGTGCTATTATTTCTTCCACACCTTTCTTTACGTTGTATCACTTTTTAGATTAAATAGAAATACTTTCAAAGGAAACCATGTATCACTACAGAAGGGAAAATCCAGTATCTCTTGCCATAGAAAGAAGATATACAGTGAAGTCTCCATTATTAAATTTTAGCCACACTGCATGCTGTTCCCTGCAAAGACTGAGGCTGAGGATGCTTCCAATGTGTTACAAAGGGAGTTTAGTAAGTGTTAGAGAGGCTTTAACAACAGATTAGCTCCAAACTGACTTGCAACCTGATGGCAGGCAGAACTGAAAGAAAACGGGAAAGGGGGAAAGAGTGACTCCAGATTAACACCATTGGTGTATCACGGCTTATTCCTAACTCAGGATGCAAAGGAAGCTCCAGAACTGGATGGCCTGGGACTGAATTTAGGTCCTCACACTTATTAGCTGTGGGGCAAGAGATATAATGGTTCACAGCCTCGGTTTCCTGGCTTGTAAAAGGCAGGCACATAGACTAAATGAGATAAAGACCTTAGCCTGAGCCTGGCATACAGCAGCAAGTGCTCAGTAATTGCTGCTGCCACCACCACTGTTACCACCATGGAGGAAAGGCCCGTCAGGGGACAGGCTGATGGCTTAAGGCTGCGAGTCCCCACCAAGGCAGGTTATACATTGGGTGGGGCTCAGAACAGACCAACTCTTCCTGCTCCAGGTCAAACCTGCCACCACAGGCCCTTCTTCTCTCTCCCTATCTCATCCACTGCAGGCCTGTGTCCCTATCCTCCAGCAGCAGCCCCAGTTTTTACTTGGGGATCTGGTCTGGGTGCACCTGGACCCCAGCTCTTGCAATGCAGCACTTGTCCGAAGCCTGAGACAATGGGATACTACAGCTCCCAGGTCATAGGATGGCGGGTAAGGAGGCACCACTCAAAGGCTCACTCTCTCCACTGAGCTTGACAGGGTGAGGCTAAAAGCAAGGGGAACTCCCAGAACCTGAGAAATAACTCTGAGAGGGAATGTGGAAAGAGAGATGAGAGAGGTCCCAATGACACCCTTTTTGAGCTCAAAGTCAGCCATTTCTCTAGACTTTCCTGTCTCCTGCGCCAACTGACTGGTGTGGCTCAGTGAGTTGGGCATCACCCTACAGACCAAAATGTCACTGATTCAATTCCCAGTCAGGGCACATGCCTGGGTTGTGGGCCTGCTCCCCAAGTTAGGGTGCTGGAGGAGGCAACCAATCAATGTCTCTCTCCCTCTCTTTCTCCCTCTCTTCCTCTCTCCCTAAAAAATAAATAAAATCTTTAAAAATAAAAAAAAAGATGCCCTCCTTTGCTTGAGCCTGTTTCCATCACTTTTAACCAGCATCAGCCCAGTTCCCCAGCCCAGCCCTTACCCCACATATTATACAAGGAACCAGCTTCACCGAGTCTCTGTACAGGCCCTTCTTCCTACCACAGTTTAGGGAAAGTGTCTGTACCATCCTTCCAGACCCTCACCACTTGGCCAGCAGAACAAGGTAGTGGTTGGGGCCATGCACCAGACCCATAATGGAGTAGCCATAGTTGTGCCAGTCAATGACGAGCTTGCTCCCACAGAGGCAGCTCACGAACCAGCAGACAGCAATAGCAGGCAGGCCCGGGGGGTTCTGGGAAAAAGAGAGACTTGAATGAAGAGGAGGAAACCAGACCATCATTAACATAAAAGAAACAACCTGAAAAGTCCAACCTGAAAAATCATCAACAATCGAGGAGACAAAAAATGGAACAAGGAGGTACATTAAGTTAGGCGGAAATTAAAATACCCAACAACAGCTAGTGATGGTACCTGAGTGGGAAGAGGCATCCCATCCCCTAGGGTGGAAGATAAATTGTCCCAACCTTACTCTAGGACTCTCCAGTAGCATACTACATTCTAAAGTGCATGAGTTCTGCCCTGGCTGGTGTAACTCAGTGGACTGAGCACCAGCCTGTGAACCAAGGGGTTGCTGATTCAATTCCCAGTCAGGGCACATGCCTGGGTTGCAGGCCAGGTCCCCAGTAGGGGGTGCCAAGAGTCAACCACACATTGATGTTTCTCTCCTTTCCTGCCCCTCTCTCTAAAAATAAACAAATAAAATATTTTACATAAATAAATAAAGTGCATGAGTTTTGACCCCTATGAATTTATCCCAAGAAAAAGACTGCACCCACACAAAAAAACATATGTTCACTGATGCTCTTTGCCACACTATTTGTAACAGTAAAAAAAAATTAAGAATCTGAGTGTCTATTAAGATGAGACTAAATAAATACATTAGGCTACATCGGCCAATTAAAAGAAGGTGCTTCTATATGTTAAAAAGTGAAGGGAAGAGGTTAAGAGCTTAACTGCAAAAGCAGATTGACTACCTAGTTCAAATCCTGCCTCTAGCCCTTCCTAGCTGTGTAACAATGAGCTACTTACTGAATTTCTCTGGGTGTAGGTCACGTAATTTCTAAAATGTAAGTAATATAAGAATCTACTTCTTAGGATTGTTGTGAGTGATTAAATGAGTTAATACACATAAAACACTTGGATGTAGTAAGTACAGTGTAAGACTTACATGTAATGACACAGAAAAATACACTAGATGGGTACCATAAGTAGAATGGATTCACACCATAGACTTCTACTCTGTTCTTAAAAGTTTATACACACGCACATATGCAATTTATTTACCAACTTATACATTTTTAAAGGCTGGAATGTAAAGAAAATTGTTAACAGTGATTCTCAGGGAAAGAAGCAGGGCTGACATACACCTGGAGAAAGATGTAGGTTGCTGGCTCCCTGCATATCAACTTCCACAGCAAGTGCACCGCCTGAAATACAACCTTGACTCCGTACTGAAGAATGTGTGGCCCAGCTACAAGTCAGAAAACAGATGTCACTACCAAAGGAGTTCTTGGCAATTTGCAGCTGCCCCCCCCCCCGCCAGCTGCCCCCCCCCCGCCGCCGCCCCAGCCCGGCAACACACTCACACCCCAATTCAGAGGAATCTGGAGTTGGCTGTGTCCTACCTGCAAGTCTCTGAAGATCTGTCAAAGGCACAATCCGAATTCTGTCACTCTGCAAGAGCTCGTGGTGGGGTCTGGAGTCTGAAAAGAATGTCCCCTTTAATGAACCAGACAGGGCAATCTAACTTCAAGTCAGATGATCCACCAGCTCAGGCAAAATAGTGGAGAGTATTTTGGAAAATAGGACTTTTCCAAACAGCCCACTGTTCTTCAATAGCCAAAACAGAGAAGGAGGCCAACTGTCCAGGTTCCACTAGACTGCCCACAAAGGGAAGGCCCGAATCTTAACCACCTTTACATAACACAATAACTGGCACACAGTAGGCCGTCAAACTGATCTAGATTCCTTAGATGGTGGAATTATCCCACCACAGGGAGAACCCTATTAAATCCCACTCCACCCCCCTCACCCTAGGATAGTAGACTCTAAACAGAGACCAAATGCAAAGAATGTTATTACTGCTTTTCCCTGATAGCAAAATGAGCTACTCTTTATCTAAAGATGTCAACATGCTGGAAGATGGAAGAATAGACACGCCTGACCCTGCACACGGAGTGAAAAAGCTGGACATGCTGCGCAAATGAAAAACATCTCTTGCCTGCAGCGCTCTGCATAAGAGTAATGCAGAGGAGACAAGCGGCGTGTCTCCTCAGACAGAGGCTGACAAGAGCAGCCTCAGGAATGCGGTTACCGGTACTCGCCCTGGAGTCACACGCACGTAGGTACCGGTCTCTCTTTCCACTTACCAGGAGGACTGAATGAAACTAAGCAATGAGTTCATTTAGTTCAGCACTATCCTAGCATTAGGCAGGCGCTCCATTAAGCTGTTCCTAGACACCCACCCCCAGACACTGGGCAGAAACCTGGCAACAGTTGTCCAATCTCGAAGAACTGCCAGAGAGAGGAGAGAGAGAAAAGGGGCGTCCTCACCCCACCCCCGGCTCCTCTGGGGTGATCAAAGCTGAGAGAGCTGCCTTCTTCCCAGATCCCCAGTACTCACTGCAGAACCCAAGAAGGGTCACCGAGAAGCCACGCTGAGCCAATGCCAGTGCGTGGTACTGCATTCGGGGGCTGCGGCCCACATCGCCCAGCACCACGATGACCACGTGCCGGGGCGAACGCCCCCGCCGCCAGCGCTTCCACGCGATCAGCAGCAGCAGCGCAAAGCATACGGACAATGCCAGGATTACCACACAAGAGGCAGCCATCTTGGCAGGCAGGCTTCAGTCACGTGACCACGTTTCCCAGGCCTGGGGGCTGTCTGTGCGCAGCTGCTGGTGGCTCCCCCCAGGGGGGCGGAGAAAAGACAGGCGAGGGCGTGGTTTCCTAAGTGGCAGCCCGCAGAACCCACGAAGAGTCCCTGAGGTCCAAGAATTAGTCGTATCAAGGTACAGCTTTTACCATGTGGGGATCTAGGAGCATTTTATTTCAAGGTTTTAAGATAACGTCAAGATACAGTGAGACAAACCACACATTGATGTTTCTCTCCCTCTCTTTGCCTTCTAAAAATAAAATATATAAAATCTTTAAATTATATATATAGGATAAGCCTCATAATCATAATCTTGAGAAAAGAGGCCAGACGCCAAAAAGTAAATGCTGACTGGTTCCATGTCTGTAAAACGAAAACTAATCTTTGATCTTTCCAGCTGTCAGTCAGACGGACCTGAGATACTTCTGGAAGTTAACATCACGAAGTTCTAACATCGCGACAGTTGCCCAGGGAGAACCCCAAGCTTGATAAGACTGGGAATACTACATTTGTGAAACATCATGTGGTGAATCTGAGAAGTTTGTAGCCACCTTGGTTGTTGAAGTCCATCCCCTCCTGTTTCACACCGACAGAGTGCCTATCAAGTTCAACGTGTGGGGTGCAGCTGGACAGAAGTTCCGCCCACGAAGAGATGGCTGTTACTTCCAAGCCCAGGGCGCCATCATACTGTTTGATATAACTTCGAGAGTTACTTAGAAGAAGGTGCCTAACTGACAGAGACCTGGTATGAGTGTGTGAAAACATCCCCATCGTGTTGTGTGGCAATAAAGTGGACATTAAGGACTGTTAAGGCAAAATCAATCTTCTTCCACCAGAATAATCTTCAGTGCTATGATATTTCTGCCAAAAGTAACTCCAACTCTGAAAAGCCCTTCCTCTGGCTTGCTAGAAAATTAATTGGAGACCGTAACTTAGAGTTTGTCACCTAGCCTGCCTCGCACCACCAGAGGTTGTCAAGGACCCAGCTTTGGCAGCACAGTGTGAGCAGTCTTCATTCTAGAGGTTGCCCCGACACCACTTCCTGGATGAGGATCCCGCCCTGGGAGAAAGGCGAGCTGGAGGCCAGCGTCATTAGAAGTCTAGTTTTATAGGCAACTGTCCTGTGATGATGTCAGTGGTGCAGCGTGTTTGCCAGTTTATTATACAGCTAAGCAGAAGTGTGCTTGACTTTTGGGATTCGGAAGGAAATGAATGGGCTTCAGAGTGAACGTGGCAGTAAAAGAAAAAACCTTCATTTTTTGGATGAGCAAATTTAGCTGTTTTGGAATACAGTTGTTTCCACATTGAGTTTCGAATACCAAACTGCTGCAGTCACTTCACAATATTCGGTGGTGAAACCTTGTATAGTTTACTGTCATTCCCATTCCTTCTCGTTTAGAATCAGAATAAAGTTGTATTTCAAATTTCTGAAAAATAAAACAGCCTTTGCTGTTAGAAGTCAGGGGAATGACCTGATTGGAGAGTCAGGAAGTGAGTGGGAGGGGGCCAATGGGGGGTGGGGGCAGCCATGTTCTCTTTCTTGGTCTGGGTGTTCCTAACAGCGTGTTCCATTTGGGAAAATTCACCCAGCAGCAAACTTACTCGTTTTTTAAGATGTGTGATGTACTGAATAGAACTTTTAAAATATTTTTTTAAAAAATGAAGGAAAGAGGAAAGGACAAAGAAGAAAGTAAAAACCATATTAATTTTAACCATTTTAACCATTTTAGTATTGAAGGAAAATTTCCCCAGACCTTCCAATTTTACCTCCCAAAATAGCCACATGACAGAGTTATCATGTGTCCATTCGTCAGCTTTTTGACTTTGAAAGGGGTCCCCTTGCTGACAAACACTGAGAGCATGTTGGTGAAGCCACCCCCACTGCCCCCACCTTAGGAGCTGCCCCAGAATCTGCCAAGCACCCAGCACAGCCACCCTCAGACCTGCCTCACCCAGTTACACATGCCACAAAGAGATAAGAACCTGGACAGGTTAGTGCCCACTGGACAGGGCTGGTGTGTTTCCCTAGCGACCCCAGCCCTTGGCACAATTCTCATTTGATTCTCGCAGTAGCCCTATGACTCCCCTTTTTTACAGATAAGGACACCAAAGGGCATACCATTAATAATAACTGTATGACAGAGGCAGGACCTGAAACCTGAGCTGAAGAGGGGAAGGAAAGAAGGGGTAAATATATACAGATGGAAGGGATAGGCAGGCAGACACTGTGGGCAACCTCATTATTCCCTCAGTTACCAGCGTGGCTCCTCCCTTTATACATGTGCCCTGACCACCCTGTCCATCGCCTTTTGTAGGACAGGGCTGGGATCTAGAGACCTCCACTTCATGGGTTCCTTGATCTTGAACAAGTCACTTTCAATCAATTGGCTTTCCTGACCTGTAAATTAAAGGAAGGAACTTCATATCTCAGAGAACCCCTCTTGTTCTGATAATCTAAGAGGATGAGGACCAGGCACCATGGTTTTGACAAACTGAGAGTAAACACCTACCAATGAAAGATGAAACCCAAATTGGAAAAGGAGTTGGGAACGTTTTCTATAGGGAGAGGAGCCAGGTGCCTGCCAGCCAGCCCTTCTTACCCTGCTTGCCCCGTCGATATTCATCACACATGACATTCAGTCCTTCCAAAGGTCAGGAAGCTATTGTTTCCACTTCCAGGTGTGTGAGGTGTACCCTGGCAGGATTACCTGATGCTGAACATGTTGACTCAGGAAGTGGTATCCCTGTACCATTTGATACTAGCTCTGAGATAGGGGGTCACAATATGTCACTTTATTTTGCCATGACTGGTGCAACTCAGTGGGTTGGGCATCATCCCACAGACCAAAAGGTCACAGGTTTCATTTCTGTTCAGGGCACGTGCCTGGGTTTCATCAGGTCCCCTGTTGAGGGTGTGCAAGAGGCAACCTGTTGGTGTTTCTCTCCCACATCAATATTCCTCTTCCCTCATTTCTCCCTCCTTCCTCCTCTCTCTAAAAATAAATATATAAAATATTTTTAAAAGAAATAACTTTAAAAAATAAAAATAAGTCACTTACCCTCCTCAAAGCCAAAGAAATGATAATGACAAGCTTCACCTGGAACATCCATTCTCAATGGTACACTCAAGAGGGCAAAAAATGTTTCTTGGGAAGCAAAGAAAAACTTACACTTTTATATAAAAGCCCAGATACATAGAGTACGTAAACAAATATACAGTATATCTGCAGAATTAAAATTTCATGGGAATTCCATGCAAAAACTTGTGCATGAGGAGCCCTCATAAATCACTAGTGGGGATGTAAAATGGTGCAGCCACTGTGGAAAATAGCTTGGCAGTGCCTCAATAGTTAAACATAAAGCATACCATATGACCCAGCAATTGCTCCTAGGTATACACCCAAGAGAACTGCAGCAGGCTTTCAAACAAAAACTTATGAATGAATGTTTATACTAACATTATTTGCAATGACAGATAGATGGAAACAACTCAAATGTCCATCAGCCGGTGAATGGATAAAATGTGATTCATCCACACAATGGAATAACATTCAGCCACAAAAAGGAATGAAATACTGATTCATGCTTCAGCATGGACGAACTAAAAAATGTCATGCTGACATTACCTCACACCCTTTCTTTCCAACTGGGGCCCGGTGTAATGGCTCTCGCAAAGAAGAGTGGCTCGGAAAAAAGGGCCCTTCTGCCATCAACAAGACAGTGACCAGAGAACACACCATCGACATTCACATGGAGTGGGTTTCAAGAAGCGTGTCCCTCAGGCCCTGGAAGATATCCAGAAATTTGCCGAGAAGGAGACAGGAACTCCAGATGCACGCATTGGCATCAGGCTCAACAAAGCCATCGGGGCCAAAGGAATCAAAGATGCCTCATACCGTACCTGGGTACAGTTGTCCAGAAAACATAATGAGGATGAAGATTCACCAAACTGTATACTTTGGGTCATCTACGTACTTGTCCCCACTTTCAAAAATCTGCAAAGAGTTAATGTGGATGAGGACCAACCACTGATTGTCGAACAAAGGTGTAAAACTGCCACACAAAGAAAAAGAGAAAACATTGTGTTAAGTGAAGGAAGTCAGACACAAAAGGTCATGTATTGTATGAGTCTGTTTCCTAAAATGTCCAGAACAGGCAAACCCATGGGAATGGGAAGCAGATTCGTGTCTGCCAGGGGTTGGAGGGCTGAGGGGTGGGGGGATGAGGAGTGACTGCTGACAGGCATGGTGTTTTCTTTGGCAGTGAGGAAAATATTCAAAAATAAGACACTGTTTGTGGCTTCGAAACTTTGCAAATATACTTCAAGATACTCCCTGTACACTTTAAAAGGATGAATTGTATGGTATGTGGATTACATCTCAATACATTTATTAGTCTTAAATGTTCAGGGAAAAAATGACTAAAAAGGTTGAGAGTCAGAGATGTAGGGAAGGGCAAGAATGAAATAAAAAGGTTGAGAAACCTTGACCTACAGCCTGCCCACAAGGAGCATCAGAGGCACATTTTCATAGTGGTGTTTTTATTATTTTTACAGACCTGTAACCTCTTAACTGCAGCCCTGGGGCCAGGTATGTTTCTGAACTCAGAATTTAGGGGGTTTTAGAAAGGTATTATGGAGTGTGTATGCACGACAGCCAGGCAAGGTTTGGGACGGCACCCAGTGAACCACACTAAGATGTCCACAGGGAGAGTACACGCTTCCCCACAGAGCGGCTCCCTCCGGGCTCCGCATCCTCACCCAGCACAGGTGCACAGGCGGCATCAGGCGCTGAAATGCAGCTGCCCAGGGCTGAAATGTGCCCTGAGTGTAAACACCCCCCAGATTTCAAAGAGTTCGTATGAGAAAAATAATATTTTTAAAAGAATGTAAAAAATTAGTCATTTTTATTGATTACAAGTTGAAAAGGTAATATTTTAGGTCTACTAGATTAAATAAAATAGGTCACTAAAACTCGTTTCACCAACTTCTCACCTTTTTTTTAAAGATTTTATTTATTTACTTTTAGACAGAGAGGAAGGGAGAGAGGAAGAGAGGGAGAGAAACATCATGTGTGAGAGATACATCCATCAGTTGCCTCTCACACAACCCCTGCTGGGGAGATGGCCCACAACCCAGGCACGTGCCCTGACTGGGAATCAAACTGGTGACCCTTTGGTTCGCCTGCCAGTGCTACATCCATTGAGTCACCACCAGCCAGGGCTGCTTCTTAGCTTTTTTTTAATGTGGCTACTAGAAAATTTGTAAGTGACCATGTAGCTTATTTTTGTGGCTCATATTCTGTTTCTACTGGACAGGTGCTGCCCTAAGGAATCTTCCGTCATTTGGGCAAGTATGCCCTCAAATGAGTTTATTTCAAACTTATTAAAAAACAACAACAACTTTGCATGCCAGTGCTTTGGGATTTCTGCATTGTAATTGCAATTGCTAGATCAAAGATGTAGCCTGCGGGCATGGAAATCCGGTGAGAAGGAAAGGGTGGGAGAACCTTGCCCCAGCCCTTGGCCAGGTGGTTCCACTTCCAGGCCTGGCCCAGCCTGATGTCCCTCCCCATAATGCCACCCACCCCTCTCCAATCAGCCCCCTGCAGCTGCCCTTCCCAGGGCCTTCTGTCCAGGCCAACGCAGCTGCTGGGTCAGCCCTGCCCAGCCACTCCTCTGCAGCTCCTCAGGGGGAAGGGGAGGAGGATGCAGGAAGAGGTGGGACAGGGTTGGCCTGGGCTGAAGCTCTCCACCAGCCTCAAGCAGAAACCAGCCATGTCCAGCCTGGGGCTCCTGCTCCTGCTCTTGCTGCTGGCACCACCACTGTGGTCCTCCTCATTGCCACCGCTGGACACCCCAGAGGGCAAGGCTACCATCGCTGGCCTCATCCTCTCAGCACTGGAGAGAGCCACCTCCTTCTTGAAGAAAAGGCTGCCCGAGATCAACCTAGATGGCGTGGTGGGATTCCGGGTCCTGGAAGGTGGGTGAGCTCTCCTTCCCCAGGACTGGCCATCTGGAAAACCAGTTCTCAGTCTGTCTGTCACCTGACTGCTCCGAACCTCTGGGACCTGGCCACCTTCTGGTTTTACTGCAAGGAAAGAGGGGTGAGGGGTGACTTGCTTCTTTTGGGTGGCTGGCAGCCCTGCTCTTATCACATTTTTTGGAAGCAGGATAGATTCAAAGGCCACATGGGAAAAGTTAGAAAATTATTATTCTCCCAGGAGGAAGTGATCCATTAGACAGTCCCTCCCTCCTGACATGCCACGAACAAGGTGGGCAAAGGGTGCGTGCCCTTTGAAGGGGTATTTATGGGAGGGTGGCCATGGGAAAAACCGGGGACCCTAAAGGTCGGTTCCAGCCCCAGTCCCACCCACTTCTAGCCTAAGCTGCCTGGAGGCTCTGAGAAAAGAGCCAAGTGTTTGTCCAGCTTTGAGAAATATGAGATCCCCAAGGAGAGGACTGGAGGCAGGCCAAGGCAAACAGGGAGCCAACCCACACACACCCCACGAGTTGCAGTAAGCCCCTCCCCACAGGCCACCCTAAGTGACAAAGAGCCAACTGGGTGTCAGCCTGGCACTCTGGCTGGCCCCCCTCTGGGTTGCCAGTGTAGCTTTCACCTCACCAGGACTCCAGGTCCCCGCAGGAGGAGGGGCTGTAGGGCAAAGACCACTCCTTTCGTTCTGGCCACCGCCATTCTCTCCTACCACTGCAGGGCCGCTGCTAGTCTGTCCATAGGGCACCTTTGTGAGAATTAGAAAAAGGCTCCCCCTTCCTCAAGTCACTGCACTGCCATCTGCTGGGAAATTGTCCCCATACATGTACAAACCCGGACAGGAACGTGTGTTCTCCTTGCGCAGCTTGTTCAACTGTACAAGGTTCTTCATCCTGCACTCCGATTCCCTCCCTCATTGTTCTCTCCTGTGTAACAACCCTAAATCTCCCAAACTAATACCAATAGCTACACTTTATGAAGTGCTTACTTTGCACTATGAACAATGCTAAGTCCTCTCATGCATCTGCTCAAGTAATTCTTTTTTTTTTTTCAATGTAGAGCGTTTATTCAGAAAGTCACAGAGGCAGTAGAAGTGAGCCAGCTGCGGTGTGTAGGCTCAGGAAACAAGTTACAGAAGCAAAAGAAAGGCCCATGGAGCTTAGGAGAGAGAAAGGCAGAGGCAAGGCACCTGGGAGGAAGATAAGTGGGAAGAGAAAGGTGTGGCACACTCCCAAGAGGCAGAGCGCACCTCAATTAACCCTTATAACCCCGCTCCTCCAAGAAGTAAGGACTATCGTTATCTCCACTTTACAGATGAAGAAAGTGAAGTGGAGAGAAATTGAATGACTCTCTTGTCACCCGACAAAAAACCCTTAGTCAGAATTTGAACCCAACCCACCCCCATATCTTAGCCACCCAAAACCTTCTCACTCTGGCCCTATCCCCATCACCCAGCTGAGCCCCACAAGGGCCTAATTTCCAATAAGCTCAGTGAATTCTTTCCCCTCGGGAGCTGGAGGAGGCAGAGAGACTCAGTAGGCGTTATACTTAGGATCTTTTTTCCTATCCACATGGCTTGTCAGATGGTGGAATGAGTGCACTCTGTTCCCTCCCAGTGCAGCTAAACGGTGTGCAGAAGGAGTGGGTCCGGGACCCCCAGCTGCAGCCGCCCAGCTCACGTGTGGGGAAGCTGGTGCAAAAGCTGGCGCTTCTCCTCCACAGATCCATTTCCTTCCTCAAGCTGAGTGACCCCCAGTACCTGACAGGTAACGGCATGGGCTGGATCCCGTTTCTTCAGGAACACAGCCTCTGGGGGAATGTACAGAAACAACCTGGTGTGGCTACTCGGATGCAAAGGGAGGGTCTGGGACAGCTCGTACCCATCACCGACTGAGTCCTGTCAGGCCAAGTACGCCAAAGGCTGCCCCCAGGGAACGTCTGTCCATGCCTGACTTCAGACTGAGATGGTCTCTCCCACCCACATAGAGGGGGTGGGAAGTGGGAACATGTTGCCTCTCGTTTGTTCAACTTGTGTCCAGGCTTGGACACCTTCATCCTAGACCAGAGGGCGCGGGGGGTAGGAATCTAAACAGTAATTCAGCCCTTTGCACAGCAAATACTAGAGTCACTCTTATACCTTATAAAGCTAAGAGTTTGTTCTCCTAGTCAGCCTTAAGTTACCTACCCTAACAAGGGCCCCATCCTATAAGCCTGGCCTGAATTGTCTAGCGGTGAGGAGTGGAGATTATAAAACCAGTCCATCCTGCTCATCTGACCCTGTCTCCCAGGCTCATGACTTATGTCAGGCCCCACTGCTCATGGCCCCATGGCCCAGCCCTCCCTAGCCCTGGCCTGGCTCTCTGCAGGGGAGATCCTCCACCCTCTCCCAGGCCTGGTCCCTGAGACCCTCACAGCTCATGTCATCCTAAAGAAGCCCCTTGACTGGGCATCTCTGCTGTAAGAGCTTCACTTTCTAACTGAACTGAAGGAACCAGCTAACCGTTTTTATCCATCTCAAGTTTCCACGGATGCAGTGGATTTAGCCAAAACCAGTCCCAACAACATTGTCCTAGTAATTTTTTCAATAGTTTTTGTTTTGTTTAGAAAAAGAACTTCTTGAGTATTTCAAACACGATGCCCAACCAGCAGGCAAGGCTCAGAGCCCTGCGCAGACACCATGCGTGCTCAGAGATGCCCAGGGAGGCTCACCCACTTCCTTGGCTCTGAGCCACAGGAGCCTGGGGCGGGGGGTTGGTGAGCATAGCATGGCCCACTGCTCCTGGGGCTCTTTCCCTCCCCCTTCTCTCTGCCAGAGTTCCAGCCCACCATCCAGCCTGGATTTTGGAAGCTCCCGCACGTCTGGACACACACCAATGCCTCCATGGTGTACCTCACACTTGAACCCCAGGAGTTCTTCTCTGAAGAACAAAGTGACTTGTGCCTGGTACAGCTGCTGGGAACTAGGTGAGTTCCCTGTACTTGCCCTGCTTTCCTAAAACCCAAAAGCTCTTTCATTCCATCAGTCCTCCTGTTCAACTAACTCTCCAAGCCCCCAAGGGTTCATACAAAACCAGGAGCAGCTTCCCCAGAGCCACCCTGACACCACCCTCTCCCAGCCCCATCGCATGTGAGTTGGCTCCCACTCTCCACCCAAGGCTGCCTGCCTAGTCCAGCCACCCCCCACCTCTGCACTCCCACCCTCACCTCCTGACTAGTCTCCCCACACCAGAGGGATGTTCTCAAAAGCCACACCTGAACACTGCACCCCCAGTGTGAAGCTTCCTATTGTTCTCAGGACAAAGCCCTATATCCTACTGCCCTTCCAGATCCCCAGGCCCCTCTGGTCCAACCCTGAATGGTACTCTCCCACATAAGCCCATCCCTTTGCCAAGAATATGCCTCTGTGGGGCCTCCTCCTACCCTATCCGACCCCTGTGCCTAAGTAACTGCTCACAGTTGAGGACTAGCTCCTGCATCCTTCCTCCAGAACCTTCCCTGACCCCACTGCACAAGGCTGACCTCCCACGATGGGCTGCGTCTCCTAAACCCACTGGTAGTCACAAGTGCAATAAAACATTTGTTTCATGGTTCTGTTTCCCACAGCCGGCTGTAGATCTGGAAAGCAGTGCCCAGGCCTAGTTGAGCTCCCCATTTTATCCTCCTGAGCTGTGGCCTTAGAGCAGGGGTGTCGAACTCACTTTCACCAGGGGCCACATCAGCCTTGTGGTTGCCTTCAAAGGGCCAAAATAATTTTAGGACTGAATAAGTGTAACTACTCCTTAACTGTTAAGGAGTTGAAATGATATTCGGCCCTTTGAAGGCAACCATGAGGCTGATGTGGCCCCCAGTGAAAATGAGTTTGACACCCCTGCCTTAGAGCATCTTCCCTGGGAGAGCCCTAGATGCAGGGACCCATGGGCACTGGGGCAGCAGGTGCTCAAGCCCCCATTCTGTCGACATCCTTCAGAGAGGTGTCTGTGTCAGGACACAGCTGGGCTCATAGAGGGCCTGCGCTCCATCTGGCAAGTGACCCACCCTGTTGCCCCATTCCCTTTTATGGGGCAAGCCTGGTGCAGGGGGAATGGTCACACTGGGCCCAGACCCCAAGCTGTCTGGACTCAGAGTTCCCATGGAGCAGCAGGAAGTTACGGCCCCAGTGGCTCCTCCAGCCCAAAATAGCTCCAGGTCACCTTCCTGTGCCAGGGGTGCCAACTTAACCAATCAGAACAGATACCTGTGTTTTATCTAGCAGTCCTTTGTGTCCAGCTAGCTGCCTGGAACCTACTGGGTTCTAATAACTAGAGGGGGAATCAGGACCAGGGAAGGCTCCAGGCCTTCGGGCTTCCTTTGGGACACCCTTCACAGCCTCAAACCACCTCTCCCCCAGCACGGACAGCAGCCAGCCCTGCAGACTCTCCGACTTCTGCAGGACCCTCATGACCAAGCCTGGCTGCTCAGGCTACTGCCTGTCCCACCAGCTGCTCTTCTTCCTCTCCGCCAGAATGGTGAGTGCCTGGTGTGGGCCCGGCCACACCCTGAGGAGGTGAAGGAAGACAAAGGAGCTCTTGGCAGTGTAATTTTGTACGCTACATACTGGGAAAATAAGCAGATTTTTGGACCTGTGCTTTGAACATCAGGAAGGAGAAGTGAGTGTAGCCTGCTGTCCAATGGCTATAAAATCTACCAAACTGGTTGGGGGTGTGGATTTAAGATTCTGTTGGACAGAGAGCTTTGCATGCTGAACAGGATCATTGGGCATCAGAAAACAAAAAGAGAGTCAAAGAGAAGCAGCAGGAAGAATTTAGTAAATATCAACAAATGGAAAAGGACTTAGAATAAAGTTGATATCTGCTTCCAGGAGACCAAATCAAGACCAAACCAGCCCCACCCCACATCTCCAGTGCCCAAAGCTCTTCCAAGCCCCAGATCTCAAACTTTGCTAGATGATAATAATGATCATTTAAAAACATCCATATTTGTTTATATACAAAGGTAGGGCTCATTATCTCTACTCAAAAATGTAATGAAATGTCCAAAAATTTTACCTGAAAAGGGACTTGCTGGTTTTCTTTAACAGATTCTTTTGTTATTATTTATTTGCAAATCATCATGTACCAGTATTTTTGTAAATACAATAAAAACCAAACTATGAAGAAAATTATTTTGACTATTAGATTCATCAGGTAGAAAGTTATCCTGACACATTGCTATAGATATTTCTAAAACCTATTCTCATCTCCCATCCTCTCCCAGCAGCCATAGCCCACCCTTTGAGTAGCGCTGAGGCCACCAGCCCAGTCAGTCTGGAATCGGAATATCCTAACAGCTGGTAGCAACAGAGTGCCCCCTAGTGTGGGGCATTCTGTAGTGCACTTCCCAGGATGGTCTCACCCACCTGCACCCTTCTCATGCAGCTCCCAGCAGCATTACCCTTTGCCCATGAAGACCCCTGAAGCTCCAAATGGTTAATTTAGCAGGCCAAGGTAACACAGCTCCCAAGTGGCAGAGCCAGGACTCAAACCCCAGTGATTGATCTTCCAGCAGGTGGGGAGTGTGGGTGGGGAAGAAATTCTGGGGAAAGGGAAAAGACCTGACCCAACGGCAGCTATTTGCAGGACCATCTCAGACCTGCAAGTCTTTTCCTGTAACAGAGCACACATTTGTCACCTGTACCACCAACTTCCTCTGTCCCCACAGAAGGGATGCACGAACGGGTTGTTCCGCCAGAGCCAGCACTACATGAACCTGTTCTGTGCCAACATGATGGACCTGAACCAGAGGGTTGAAGCCATCGGATACGCCTACCCTAGCCGGGATGTCTTCATGGAAAACAGTGGGCATTGCTGCTTAGGGACAAAGCAGCAGGGTGTCCCTGATAATGGGCATACACGTGCAGAGTAGGGCTGCTAGATTTAGCAAATAAAAATACAAGATGCCCAGGTAAATCTGAACTTCATAAAAACAATGAATAATTTTTAATATAAATGTATCTCAAACATTGCATGAGCTATACTTATACTTAAAATGTTTAATTTGTTGTTCATTGGAAACTTCAATTTAACTGGGCATCCTATACTTTATCTGCCACTGTTTTGACTGCTTCCTGCCCCCAAAGGCTAGTCCAGTGACAAAGTTCTGGACAGACTGACTAGCAAACAGACCCTCAGAGTCTTCGAAATGAGGGGGTCCCCTGGTGGTCACTCCTTGGCTTCGATGTCCACATCCCTCTCCTGATCCTGACTCTTGAGTCACTTTGAACAAGGCCCTAAGTAGGAGGAAGGAGCCAGGCCTGGGAGCTGCTGCTCACTAATGCAGAGCCTCAGGGCTGCCTCCTTCCAGCCACTGCATTGAGCACCCACCTCCTGGAACTGCCTAGCCCTGGTGGGAGGAGGCAAATGGCACTGTAGTGGCCTTGGGGTGTGGCAGGAGCCCTGCTGCACAGAGTACCCTGTGTTGACTTCCAGTCATGCTCTGCGGAATTGGTGGCTTCTCTGACTTCTACAAGCTTCCATGGCTGGAGGCCATTCTCAGCTGGCAGAAGCCGAAGGAAGGATGCTTTGGGATGCCTGGTGAGCTACCTTTTGGCCCTGGCTGGGAGCAGAAGGTGGTGGGGGTCAGCAAGTTCCAGGCCAGGTGAGGAAAGGATGCAGTGCTGTTAGGGACACAAAAAGACATCTGCAGCACCCAAGTGCATGCACACACACAAACCACACACAGGTGGAAATGGGCTGAAAACTTTGGAAGCCAAAACCTTGCAGGCGAAGAGGCAGTCGTGCTGGGAGATGTTGGCCCCTTGCACCTGCATTAACAAATTCATTCCTCCGAGTATTCCCTGAGCACCTACTGTGGCCACACACTGTTCTAGGCTCCAGATAAACTAGGGCATTGAGGAAAAGAGACAAAATACACCTAAACAAACCAGTAAGCGAAATAACTGTGAGTTCTGAAAGTGCTGTGAAGGAGACCCAAGCTGAGAAGGAAAAGAACATCAGGGAAGGTTCCTCAGGCAGAGTGTCCAGGGGAGAGGTCCAGGAGCAGGCAACATGGAAGCAAAGGGTGGAAGACACAGCCCCTGTCCAGCTGTGAGACACGGGACAGCTGGTCCTCATTGGAGTACGTTGCTTTACCTCTCTGAGCCTCAATTTCCCCTACTGTAAATAAATGGGTATCAAAATCTCCTTTCTAAATTGTGAGGAGCAGACATAATACATGTGAAACCACCTGGGTACAGAGGAGGCTGCCAATAAATGCTGGCGTCCTAAACAAAAAGTTTGTGATGCTCAAGGAGGCAAAGCTTTTGAAATAAGAGAGTCTGTTTTAAAGCAGAGGAGTTTGTGAAGTGAAGATTCTCCGGCCCCGGACCTATAGATTCAGCGGGTAGAGTTGGAACTGTAGAACATGCATTTTTTTCAATGTTTTAAATTTATTTTTTAATTACACTTGACATACAATATCATTTAGTATCATGAACCTGCATTTTTATTTTTACTTTTATTTTATTTGTTAGAGAGAGAGGGGAAGGGAGGGAGAAAGAGAGTAAAAGAAACATTGATCAGTTGTTTATCACAGTCATCCCAAACCAGGGACTGAACCTGCAATGCCAGCATGTGCCCTGATGAGGTACTGAACCGGCAAACTTTTGTTTTGCTGGATGACACCCAACCAACTGAGCCACACTAGTCAGGGCCATGAGCCTGCATTTTTAATGCACTCCTCTGGTCATTCTGATGTTGGCTTAGGTGGTGGTTGAGGGACAACAATTTGAGAAATACCAGTAGATGACAAATGTAGGCCATGTGGAAGGGTCTGCAGAGAGGTGCTTGAGGAAACTTCTGGAAGAGCCTCCAGATCCAAGAGAGAACCTGAGTTACTTGGGGTGTTGTGAGGGGGAGGTTTAGCAAGTAATGTTTAAAAATCCATCTTGAGAAGTCCATCTTTCACTCTTCTCCCAGATGCTGAAGATGAGGAATTATCTAAAGTCATTCAACATCAACAGCATTATTTGAGAAGAGTAAAGAGGCGAGAAAAACAATTTGCAGGTAACAAAATACCCACGGGGCTTCTTGGCATGAAATGGAAACTGAGCAGAAAGGCGACACACAGATGGTCCTCCATGGAAAACAGGCCCCCACATTACTGAAGGGGTCCGTCAAAGGGCCCTTGTGTTTGGGGGAGAGGGGTAGGAGTCCCTAGTACCCTCCCCTTGCAAAGTGGGAAGTCCAGAGACATTGTCTCAGTGAAAGGAACACAAAAGAGAAGTTTTGGTGCACTACTGAAAATCACAAAGATAGCACCTCTCCATCGAAGTCTAATCAGGAAAACAATCCTCATGAGAAACTTCCCAAGTGGGAATTGAATACAGGAGAACATGCCTCAGAGGTGTGGCAGGAGCTGAAAACGGTAAAAGTGAGAAAACCCAGAGATGAACCACTTCAGGATACCACTGCCCTCCCTGGAGGCAGAGCTGTGGGAAGGGGGTCGTTAGCTGAATATTCAGGGGCTGGACATAGAGGAGCCAAAGACAGGGAGAAATGCCTCAGCTCCTACCTTAGGTCCACCTGTGCCTGCTGTTGGTGGGCAAGGCAGCCTGGGAAATGTAGTTTGAAGAGGTCACTGCACTGGGATTTGGAGAAGGAAGAGCAGGGAGGGAATCTGAGAGCCACATTCAAGTAACTAGCACAGTCCCAGGGGCCACATGTCCTGGTGTCCCCAACTTACATCTGTTGTCCTGGACAGTGCTCCTTTTCCTCCCAAAGCATCTTGGTTGAAATCATAAGTTATTTGATCAGCCCACCAATGCAGAGAGACTGAGAAAGAGATATAAGTATATAGGAAAGGAGAAAGGCAAGATGTAACATGGAATAAAGGGATGGAGAGAGGTCGGGAGGGAGAAAGAAGGAAGGGAGGACTTGATGTCAATCTTTTTATTAATAAAAATAAACCACTGCTGGGCAAAAGCAGGAGGGGAAGAGGAAAGCCAGCTCAACGTAGATGTCCAGCATATGTTGGGGTTTGATTTCAGTAACTGAACATCTCACCATCAACCCCACCACGGCCTCATCATCTACTTACAGAGAGATGAGAGAGGAGTGGAATAAAAAATCCAATGGGTCCATTTTGCAGCTTCCCCCAGGGGTTGGGCAGGGCAAGGAAAAGACTTTCCCAGGAGACTTCTAGAGGGCCCCTGCCCTGGCCAGGCCTGCCCGACACAGAGGGGTCTGGGACTACCTGTGGCGGGTGGTAGGGAGCCTGCAGTGCACACCCTGGGATCTGGCTCCTCCCTAACCCCTGAGATCTGGAGAGAAAGCTGTAGAAATTCCGAAGCCCAAGGCCCTTTCTGGGGCCCCTGACTGAAGGTTGACCAGCAGCCTAGAAAACTGCCCAGGAGGGAGTGATATGCTCCTTTCTTTACTTACAACACACACTCACAGAGTTTAAGAGCACAGGATTTGAAGTCAGGCTGTCTGGCTTCAAATGTGCTTCTGCCCCTATTCACTATGGGAATCACTCAATTTCCGAGCCTCAGTTTCCTCATCTGTAAAATGAGGACCAAACAGTGCGTCCTTCATAGGGCTGTTGGGGTTAATATCAGATCATTGTGCAAAGCACTCCCTGTGGAATTTGGTGTTTGGTAGGCCACTGGTAAGCGTGGACTGCCAGGGTGAGTAATCAGGCTCCTTGAAATATGCATTCTCCCTCCCTCCAAGGGGCCTGCCTGGGGTTCTTCTTTTCTCTAAATTTGTGAGGGGAGAGGAACATCTTGGTTCCCTCTACCTGTCCAGAGACTAGAGGTGGGCAGCCCCCTTTGAATTCAGAGAACTAAAGAATATCTAAAGGGTTCCTGTTTCAGGCAGGTGCTCTCATGGGACCCGCAGGCCCAAGGCAGTAATGAGAAAGGCTGTCGGGGTCAAGAAATGAGCTGTGAAATTACCAAAGCTGGGAGTTCAGCTCTATTCTCTGAGCCTCAGTTTCCTAAACTGTAAAATGGGGCTCAGTGGGCCTGAGAGCAGGGGAAACAGGAAGGAGCTGGGCAGCGGTATGGCCTCAGGTCAGATGGTGGGGTGGGGGCGGGGGGGGGTACTGCAGGAGGTGCAGAGCACTCCAGCAAAAGAGCATGAATCATATCACAGAGTGACACCCCAAGATGCCAAGACAGGGGTGTTGCTTTTGTGTCCCTTATTACTAAGTCATTGGGAAGAGGTGCAACCTCCCAGATGGTTGAAGAAATTTCTCTGGAGAAGGGAGCCATTAGCAGCCAACACACTCAGCTGGCGGATGGATGCCCAATCAAAGTGTAGCTGTGGGCACCAGGTTGGTTGGGGGAATATCTGAAAAGCACTCAACCCGGCACTCACAGGGGGTACTCTGTCTCCCTCCCAGATGGCTGCTCCTCCCACAACACAGCCATGGCCGTGGCGACACTGGGCGGCTTCCTCTACGTTCTGGCACAGTACCCCCCAGCAAACAGAGAGCAGCAGCAAGCCACAATGACAACACCAACAGCCACTCACACGGATGGCTCCATTCCTGCCACCCCAGGAACATAAAACCGATGCCTTTCATCCTTCCTTCCTGAAGTCCTGGGTCACACCCTCAGAAGGAGAAGGCTGAGAGCAAAGCACCCCAGCTCTGTCCCCTCAGGGTGCAGGGCTGGGGGAGGGGAGTGGGATGGATCCAGGCATAACAGCAATGAATAAATTTAGAGTGCAGTTGAGTGGGGAGTTGAGCCTTGTTTCTCAGCCTTTTGGACAACGTCTAGGGCTCTGTTCTGAGTCTTCAACCAATTCAACACAAACTCTAAAGAGACCTGTAAACTTTGAGTCTTAACAATTCATTCAGCTGTCAACTGTTGCATCTCCCCCAACAAAAGGAATAAGGGTCTCAAAAATTAAGTTCAGTTCTGACCTAGAACTAGAAATAGAAGCACAAAAGGCAACACATAAAATCTTTATATCCTATGCAAAAATTGAAAAATCGTGGTATCGTGAAGTGACCTCATGCCACAGTCATGTCATTTTACAAAAGGCAGTGTAGAATAATGGTGAACCGTGTGTTCTGCACCTTGGTGCCTGAGTCCCAGTCCCAGTTGTCCCACTAATTACCTCACTGTCCCTGGGCAAAGTCATTTAGTGTCTCTGTGACTTTTTCACATCAGTACAATTGGGATAATCAGAGCGCCTACCTCAGTGTTAGCTCCACTGCTGTGAGGCTTACATTTGTAGAGTACTGATAACAGCGCCTGTGACATAGTAAGTCCCAGGTAAATATTACCTGCTACCATAAGAGCAGGGATGTCAGGTTAGTGGGGGCTTGCCCCCACGCAGTGTAAAGGGGAAGCTGACCTGCCAACATTTCTCTTATCACATTTTGTGGTTCTTCCCTTGTGTTCTGCTCAAGTGTGAGTATATCTAAACATGTCAGCTGTATTTCTGACAATAATTGAGTATTTGCCAAAAGACCTTCTAGAACTTTATTATAGATTCAGATCCTGTCCGTGGTGCTGATTTCAGGCTCGCACCAGACAGGCATCAACATTAGATTCCGAAGTAGAAAAACCAGCTAAAACCCAGTTCTTGGGCTAGAAGGCTCTTTGAGTCCATCATCTTGCTTTGCTTCAAAGTGGGAAATCACAGCTGATCATCCTTATGTGACAATTTAGTCATATTTGAATCTAAATTAAAACACTCTGGGGTGGGGGGAGGTCTTTCCTTGGGGAGTTAGTCTCCTCTGTCTACTCTTTGTTGCCACCCCTGGAAGCTTTCCTGAAACTGCTCCAAAGTTGTCAGGCCCACAGGAACTTTCCTGGATTCTGTTGACGAGTTTGACTTGCACCTTTTTTCTTTTTTTCTTTTTTTTCGTATTTTTTAAATTTTTTTTTTTTTTTAATTTTAAGACAGGGAGAGAAACATCAATGCACAAGAAATACATTGACCTGTTGCCTCCTGCAGAACACAGGCATGTGCCCTAACTGGGAATTGAATCAGCAACCTTTCAATCCACAGGCCAGAGCTTAATCCACTGAGCCATACCAGCCAGGGCTTGACATTTTATTTTATTTTATTTTATTTTATTTTATTTTATTTTATTTTATTTTATCTTATCTTATCTTATTTTATCTTATTTTATTTTTAATGAGAGAGGGAAGGGAGAGACAGAGGGAGAGAAACATCAATGTGTGGTTGCCTCTCACTTGACCCCCCACTGAGGACCCGGCCCGCAACCCAGGCATGTGCCCTGACCAGGAATCGAACTCATGACCCTTCGATTCACAGCCTGCACTCAGTCCACTGAGCTACACCAGCCAGGGCTTGACTTGCTTTTGAGTTGTAGTTTTCTTGGGGACTCAGGGGCCAGAATTTAATACCCACTTGGCACTCTGTATGTGTCAGGATTTCTTTCACATTGCCTTGGAAACAAAAGTTTACCAAGACAGATGCACAACTAGATTAGGGACAGTTATGCCTTACCTCCCCACCCTCCCTGAGTTCAGATGGATCAGTCACTGGAGCCTGACACCAATTGTTTTTAGAAGGCTTAAGTTACCAAACCAGGGTGGGAAATGACTGCAGGAGAAACTGGAGCCTGCAAGTCTGTGCAGAGTGAGGGAATCCCTAACATCATCCACCTGCCCACACAAGACATAGAGAGTATGACAGAATATCCACCTCTCAAAACCTGAAAGTTGCTTCTAGGTATTGTAAATACCCTCATAGCACTTGTGTGATAGATACAAAACACAACGCAAACATGAGAAAATGATCTTAGTTTATAATATTTAAAAAGGCTTTATAAAAAGCAGCTTTGGCTGCTTTTATAGAGTGGCTCAGTGGATTGGGTACCCCCTTGTGAACCAAAGGTCTCGGGTTCAGGTCATTGGTTCGATTCCTGGTCAGGGCACATGCCTGGGTTGTAGGCTGGGTTCCCCAGTTGGGGGCCTGCAACAGGCAATGGATCAGTGTGTCTCTCACATACTGATATTTCTCTCCCTCTTTCTCCTTCTCTTTCTCTCTCCCTAAAAAGTAAATAAATAAAACTTAAAAAAATTAAAAGCAGCTTTGGTTTTCCAGACTCCCAAACAAACATGCATCCCCACTCGAGAAAGAACTTGCTTCTAGGCAGAAGAACAGAGGGCTACGAACTCACTTTGAAGTAGGATAGTAAGAAGCTAGGGAATTCCCGGACAAGTGGAATAAGGGAAACTGAGACAAAATAATTAAACAAGGACAAACAATTTGAGCAATTTACAGCCAGCTAATGAATCACAAGGTTTTATCTTCCACAACCGAGGAAACTTAGGAATCAATAGTTTACACTTTCCAGACCATCCCGGCTCAGACCGGCCTCAGTCCCAGTCCCTCTTTAATAACATTCTTTGAAAATAAAATGAACCAGGCCCTGACTGGTGTGGCTCAGTAGGCTGGGTGTCGTCCTGCAAACCTGAAAACCGCTGGTTTTAGTTAATAAGTTTTAATTTTAGACCATCCTTTGTGGTTAATTTAGGTCTCCGAGTTTGTAAGGCTGCCTCACAGGCCTCCCCTGAGCTTGTCAGGTTAGTACGTGGCCCCTTTTTTTCCACAGTACTCTCAAAATCACCTGGACTTGTGTTGTGAAATCTTTCCTAAACAAAGTCAAGAACCCACAAGCTACCAGTGGGCATGAAGCAGCTCCACTCTGCGCTCCAAGCCTAGACCCCAGCAAGTAACAGTGCTTCAAAACCAGCTGCCTTATCTTCTTACAGCTGTGTGACCAGGGGCCAGAGCCTGCCCTCTCTATGCCTCCATTTCCTTTTCTGTATAAAGGATACCTTAGTAACACCCACCTTCTAGGATTCATAAGGGCATCCAATAAAGTGGTGCAGGGCAAGCCCCCTGCACAGTGCCTGAGGTTTAGATGAGCTCAAGTGGCTGTCAACTGTGAGTTTTCTTATGAAACCCAGCATCCATACCACCTCCAGGGTTTTGTTAGCTATTATTTACTAGCAGATGGCATCATCCCCATCCATTCATTCAATAAATATTGACTGAGAGCCTGCTGTGTGCCCGCTGTGGTCTTGTTACAGGAAACTCTGAGAAACTTGGTTCTTCTTGCCAATGCAGTAAAAGAATTACAGGTCAGAAAGTCTATTAGCGTGCAAGCAGGGTTTATTGGTGATCCGTTCTCAGGCCTAGGTGAGGTGGAGGTGGGGGGATGAAAGGCATAGGTTCGGGACAAAGCAGGGTAAGGGTAGCCAAAGGGCAGGGTGGCAAGCACAGGGGTGGCCAGAGCTAGACAGCAAGAGCCAGAGTGGGAGAGCAAGAGAACAAGAGCGAGAGCAAGCATAAGAGGTCAAGAGCAAGAGAAATACAGTATCCTTTGTTTGGAGGACTTATATAAGCGTAAGAGGTCAAGAGCAAGAGATATACAGTATCCTTTGTTTGGAGGACTTATATACTTGGCAGGGTAGAGGAGGGTGAAGAAGTTACATATTGACTCACAGATAAAGGTGGTGCTAACTTTCCAGGAAGGAGGTGTGAAAACCCATAGGTATTAATGGGACCCGAAAGTATTCTGGGCTTCTTCCTTTAGGCACTATGGGCCCTTTCCAGCCTTTCAGGCCTTGGGACAAAGCGTAGCCTCAAAGGCTTTCTTTCCCAGATAACAGAAAAGATACATAGAATTTCAAGGACAGCTGAGTCAGTGGGTGGGACACATTTCCCTCCTCCCTGCCTTGGTTTCCCCTCTGGCTACTCATTCTACTGGAACAGTCTGGGTTTGGGAAGTACAGCTGAGAGTACAAACAATAACCCTGTTCCCATCCATTTACTCAAGAAATACCCATGAAGCACCTACTGTGTGCCAGACACTGTGCAAAGAAAGCAGTGGCCTCTGCCCTCATAGACATGACAGTCAAGGTGGGAGACAGACATCAGGAAAGTTTTAATCAAGCAGGCCGAGCTTATGGTGGGGAAAGACTGGGAGCCCTGCTTAAACATTCTATTCTTTCCCTCAATTCATAATCATATGCCAATGATAAATGTTGTTCATGTTCTAGGTCAGTGCAGGAAACACAAAGATGATTGCTTTATTATATGCTTGGTCAGAATGCCTGATGAATGCATGAAAAAGCTAAACGGCAACAGAAGAGGCCTCTTCAGGAAACGTGTGTCCCACCACTGAATAGGGTGCAGAACTCAGAGAGGCAAGAGAGCCTGTGGACTGAGAGGGCTCAGGGAAGAGTCTACAGCCATCACCACCCATCCAGTCAGCCTAAGGTGTGAAACCCTCCCTGGGTTTTGCGGTCACTCTGTTCCTACCCCCAGCTCCAGGCAACCACTAATCTGCCTTCCGTCTGCAGATTTGCCTTTTTCAGACATTTACTACAAATAAAACCACTGGACAAAACTTTGGCAGGGGTGGGAGGGATTAAAATGTCCTAAAATACGTTAAGGTGATGCTGAGATATCTCTACACATTTAACAGTACACTTAAAACATAAATTTTATGATATGTAAATTATACCTCAATAAAACTTAAAAATACTTTCAGTCGCTTCCTATTTTACTTGGGCTAAAACCCAAACTCACTTGCCATGAGCCCCGCAGGATCTGGGTGGACATGGCCCTCCCACTCAACCCTCCCCTTGCTCTGCCCTCCTTGCTGGCTGACCTTCCTCCTCCTCTTGCCAAGCTCTGCCCTACCTCCAGGCTCTGCAGTGCCTTCTGCCTGCAAGGCTCTGGCCCCCTCCCCACAACTATCCCTTCTTTCGTACTCTTTCTGTCTCTGTCTAAATGGGCTCAAGGAGACCTTCCCTGCCACCCTGGTGACACTGTTCTCTATCCGTCTTGCCTCTTCCCAGTTCTCACCATGCTTGCTGGCATCATTTACTGTCCATTTCCCCATTCAAATCTAAGATCCAGGAAGGCAGGGCCAGTGTGTCTGTTTCATCAGCATCTGGCACTTAGGGGAGCTCAATCTGTTGAATCCACAAGTGATAGTAGTGTTACCAGATGGGTCTGGGGCCCGCCAGTAGTCAGTGAGTATCGATTTTGTGTAGGAAAAATTTCACAACACAAGTCCAGGTGATTTTGAGAGAATGCTTATTAAAGCTAAGGACAGTGAAACAAAGGGAGGGCTTAAGATAGAAGAGGCAATAGGAGAGAGAAAGAGGAAAAGGGGGCCTTGGAGATAGGTTCAGGGGTATCTTAGAGTTTGGGAGGGGAAGAGCAGAAATACGCGTGGGTGTGCTCTAGTGAAAGCGTGCAGTGGATTGAGTGTGCCTATTACAGCTGAGACCAGTGCGTATGGGGGAGAAAGTGGGGAAAGGGAAGGGGCTGGCATGCTCCTGCCAGGGAGAAGGCACCCTGGATTCTTTGTCTTGAGGCTTTTTATATTTCTTTGGCTGTTGGTCAGAATCCTAGGGGAGGTTTCAGGGGAGGGTCTTAACAGAATATTCATTAACATTCAGATGTCTTCATCAACATGTTGATTCATCAAAATGTGTGTATCGAGGGACCATTATTTTTCTGGTTAGTTTTATTTTTAAAGCACATTATTGAAAAGGGACCAGTGACCAGGGACCAGGACCAAGGCCAGTCTGCCCCAGAGCGGTCTGGAACATGTAAAACATTTGCTCCTAAGTGTCCCTGGTTATGGAAGATAAAACCATGTGATTCATTAGCTGACTGTAAGTTGCTCAAATCATTTGGCCTTGTTTAATTATTTTGCCTCAGTTTCCCTTATTCCACTTGTCAAGAAATTCCCCTGGCTTCTCACTGTCCTGCCTCAGTGGAGCCCAGATGAGGATGTTAAGAGGGGACCAGGGTATTCCAAAGGAACAGGTGTGAGCAAAGGAGAAGGCCCTGAGTCAGTTAGCTGATTTGACTGGAATTGTGGCTTGGAGCTTGTTAAAAGATAAACTGAAGCATATTTTAAATTTTAAGGCTTTATCTGAGCAAAAATCAATTCAAATCAGGGAGCACCAAACTGGAAGTGCTTTGGAGCACTTGGCCACAAGAGCCAGGGGAAGACTCCTGTGGAGAAAGCAGGGAAGCAACAGAAGGAAACTGATGGGCTGGAGCTTAAAGCCTGGTTAACTGTTTATGGCTGTCCTTAGCATGTTGATATCATAACCTTGAGGCATATCCAGGTTTAAGTTTTGGGTTACTTACTTTGTAGGCAGCCATGGCATTGGAGCCACATCAGTCTAATGGCCTCCTTGTTTAATTAATGTAACAGGCTGCTCAATTCAAATGGAGAATTTCTGTGGCACTTGTGTGCTTGGAACAACCCGGCAAAGGAGTGACAAACATCAGAGTAGGGAAAAGACCAAAGGTCAGAACTGGCTAGAGATTGCCCACCACTTGCCAACTCCTGGTTGATATACAGATAAAGGAGGACTCCAGAAGCAGGGAAGTTGGTGGCAGGCCTTTGCCAGTTTGCTGGTGGTTCCAGCAGCCTGGAGGAGAAAGAACTAAACCTTCCACATTAGTGTATCTGCATCAGGCCAGGTCATTTCATCCCCAACAGGAGCAGTCATTTTGAGTGTGGTTAACTGAAGTCAACTAACTTTGGTTCACCCACAGGCCCCAGAGACACTCTTAGGGGCCCATTTGAGGTCACTGACTGTTAGTTTAGAAATTAAGGTGTCAGCAGACCCCTGAAGCCTTGAAGAATCTGTTCCATCCCACTCTCCTAGTGTTACTGAACAGGACTGGGGGCAGGGTGGGGGAAGTATGATATACAATTACTGAAAGTACCCCTGGCAGGTTTGTTATGTCCCCCCGCACCCCACCCCCCCCACCCCCGCTGGAGGAGAGAGTCTCTCATGCCAGAGATTTGTGAAAAGGAAAGGAAATGTTTATTTAAAGGTATACAGACTTAAAGTAGTGACCTAATGTCTTCATTAAAATATCAAAGTCCTTTTGGATACCCACAGATGCCCACAGTCTTTCCTTCTCCCTCTCAAAGGTCCTCTCAAAGGATTGTTGAAGTACGTGCTACAAAATAACAGGCCGGCTTCATGGGCTTCTGGCCTGTGCAGGCTCCAGGGCTGTGCAGGCTCCAGGGCCTGCACACACAGGGATCCCACACTTGCTTTCATACTCTTCTCTCGACATCCTGAAATTCTCAATATTTTAACAAGGATCCCTGCAAATTATCTAACTGACCTGCCTATCCTCTTCCAAAACATCAAGATCATTAAAGACAAAGAAAGGCTAAGGAACTATTCCAGATTCAGGGAGACCAAAGACACAAGAGGAAATTAGCTACAAAGGACTATTTTAAAAAAAATTCAACTTCATAAATTTGAGGGACTAATTGGCTTTGTTAGATGATTCACGAATCAGGCAGCATCCTATCTAGCAATTAGAAAGGAGCTCCAAGGAGATGTTTAAAATGGAAGGCTTTTATACACAGGAGAAAAAGAGTGGATTGTTTCAGGCACGATCACTCCCTTCAAGAGACAAAAGGGGTCTGTCAGGCATATGTTGGTATAAGAACATCCAAACCTGTAGAGAATTTTTATAGTAATTTATTTGAGCTAAACACAGGATATACCTGGAAGCAAGATCTCAACAGATTAAGAAAAATCCTTCAGAGAGCAACAGTTTATGCACTTGAGATTAAAGAGGGGGTGTAAGGAAAATTACAGGAAAGTGGGAGAAAGCAAGGCAGGGATTGAGTTATAGATGGTTAAAATTGAGTTCTCTTGCTTTAGAAGGGGCCTAAAAGGGAAGGATTTAAAAGGTGTGTTAACCTAGATGCACAGAAACAATGGGCCTGGCTTGCTTAAAGCGAAAATAAATCTTTCACTACAGAAGTTACAGGCTGGGGGCATGACCTGCCCCGGTTAAGAACTTGTGAGGTTACTTTTCACGGAGCCGCTTTTTTTGTCTACGTATTTTACCTCTGTAGTGCTAGCCAGGAAAATCCAGACAGACTGACAGGTCTGACAGCTCTTCGTGAGAGGGGCGGAAATTGCAATTAGGTAAGGTATCAAGTCTCTGTTTGGTGATGTGGGGCTTAAGCACAACTTATTTCATTTGGAGCCACTTGTTTATTTTTTAATGGGACATTATAGGGACAACTGATAAAATTCTAATATGAACTACGAATAGTTAATAGAACTCTACCAATATGAAATGTCCTGATTTTTAACTGGCCTGTGGTTATACAAGAAAATGTCCTTGTTTGTATAAGACACAAAGTTTATTATTGAGATGAAGCATCATAATGTTTGCAATTTGGCTGCAAATGGTTTAGGAAAGAAATGCACATGAATAAACTACAAATACTGAAGCAAATGGGGCAAAAGTTAACAATTGGTAAAGATAAGTAAAAGTATACCGGAGTTCTTTTTTTTTTTTTTTTTTTTAAGTTGTTCCTCTATTACAGTTGTCCCAATTTTTCCCCTATACCAGAGTTCTTTATACTGCTCTTGCGACTTCTGTGGGGTTGAAATTACATCAACTTTAAAAGTTCCAGCCGCACACCTCCTCCTAAAAATGCAAGTGAATTACAGGACGAGACCCCACCACACCCTTACCCGAAGGAAGGTACCAATTCTCTCAGCTTCCACCAGAGGTCTAGAGTAACGTGGGTCGAGCCCACGTGACCGGAGGCCAGAGTTCAACATGGCGGCCTCCATAGGTGGCCGGCTTCTCTTATTTATGCTCCTCTGGAAGGTGTCTGACGGCTTCAGCTGGGGGTGAGTACAGCTCTCGAGGGTGATCGGGGGAGAGCCAGGTTCGGGGGACCCTCTGCCCAGCCGCAGCCCTTTAAGTTTGCGACCGCCCTACCTCACAGGGCCTCCCTGGACGACGACTTGCTGCTGCCCTACCCCTCCCTGCGCGTGCGCTCAGCCCGGGACTGCGCAAGGGTGCGTAGCGGCAGCCGCGAGCACGAGAGCTGGCAGCCTTCACCGGCGACCCCCGGCGCCCGCGGCCCTTCAGTGCGCACTTTCGTTTCGCATTTCGCGGGCCGCGCTGTGACTGGCCACTTAACGCGGGCCGCGGAGCCCCTGCGCACTTTCTCGGTGCTGGAGCCGGGTGGGCCCGGCGGCTGCGCGTCCAGGCGCCGCACCACTGTGGAAGAGACTATGAGGGAGGCCGGCTGCAGTGTCGCCCAAAACGGCGGCTTCTTCCGCATGGACACCGGAGAGTGCCTGGGGAACGTGGTGAGCGACGGGCGGCGGGTGAGCAGCGCCGGGGGGCTACAGAACGCGCAGTTCGGGATCCGCCGCGACGGGACCCTGGTCACCGGGTGAGGAAGCAGGGAGCCCCGCGACTATCGTGGACAGAGGTCCTGAGATTTGGGTTGTGTCAGTACTGCTGCATTCAACCCGCCTAACCGAGCTGAGCCTCCGTTTCCTCATCTGCAGAATGGGGGTAATGATAACCAACTTGCAGGGTTCATTTGTCACCCCTGAGCCCTTGCTTTGTGTCACGTCATGTGCTGTGTACTGGAGATATGTATAGCAGTGAACAAGCACAAACAGCCTTTGCTTTCACGGATCTCTCCCATTACTAGGAAAGATAAACAAAAGCCGATGAGATAATATAGACGAATTCAGATTGTGTATGTGCAGTGAAGTAATAAACACAGTGAACCAATTGTAAATAGAGTGTTGATTTTAGGGAAGGTGATCAGGAAAAGCTTGTTTGAGAAGGTGACCTCTGAGTTGAGAGGTCTGAAGATTAATCACAAGTCACCCAGTGTCAGAACTGAAGGAAGAGCATTGCAGTCAGAAGGAACAGCAAACGCAAAGACTCAGAGGTGCAGAGGAGCTTGGTGTGTATGAAGGGCTGAAGGAAGGGCTGAGTATCAGAGAATAGACGATAGGACTGACTTTTATTATTTGAAAGCTTGCTCTAACCCTGGCTGGAGAGCCATAGTGTAAGCAAGGAGGCCAGTTGAGAGCTGCACAGACATCAGGTGGTAGTTTGGCCAGGATGACAGCCTGGGAAATTGAAGGTTCCTATTAAATGACATGTAGCCTGGACTGTGTAGACTGATTATAAAGCTATTTTGGGGATCAGGACCAGGCAGGTTCCTGGGGCAGCCAAGCTGTGAGGATGGGATGGGAAAGGAGCCCCACCATCCACAGCTGCCCCTGCTAGTAAGTGAACCTCATACCTTCCCTGTGTCCAGGTATCTGTCTGAAGAGGAGGTGTTGAACACTGAGAATCCATTTGTGCAGCTCCTGAGTGGGGTCGTGTGGCTGATTCGAAATGGAAGCATCTACATCAATGAGAGCCAGGCGGCTGAGTGCGAAGAGACACAGGAGACAGGTGGGGTTGGGGTAGCAACAGCACTCCTAAGAGCGAGAACCAGTGGGGCTGTGGGGAAGCCTTTCAATAAGTATTATTCTAGGTACTGGGGATCAGGGACTAAGACAGATAAGGTACCTGCTCAATATATAAGAGAGAAAAATATAATTTGCTAAAAAGAAGTGGTAAATGCTAAGAAAGAAAAATGAAATTGCAGGCAAGGGGCTACTGGCAAGGGAATGGAGAGGTACTGCTAAAATGTTCATGGACCAGCAATATCTGTGTTAACCAGGAGCTTGTTACAAATGCAGAGCTTCGGACCTACCTCAGACATCCAGGGTCAGAATCCCTGGGGGTGAGGCCCACACCTGTGTGTTTTAACCAACCCCCTTCCCACCCCACACCCCCTCCCCGAGTGATTTTGATGGACATTCAAGTTTGAAAACCACTGAAATGTGGAATGCTGGGGCAGGGAAGGGACACCATGGCCCTAATGTGGAATTGGCCTATTTTAGAATGAGCAGTCAGGGATGGCCTCATGGAGGAAGTGACTTAGATCAGAAGGAGCGAGCCCTGGGAATTGCTGAGGAGAAGTGCAGTCCAGCCAGAGGGAACAGAAAGTGGCTGCAGGGTGATGAGGTAGAAGAACAGACCAGGATGCTCATGCTGGGCCTTGGAAAGGTGTTTGGATATTGCTCTAAGAATAGTGGAAGCCATAAGAGTGTTTTCCCCTGGGGGCTGGCATCACTTGATTTACACTTTAAGAAGAGCACTCTGGCTCCTCTGTGAGCCTGACTGGAATGGGGCAGCAGGGAGACAATGAAACATTACACGGCATGGACTGGGAGGTAACATTGGACTGGTGGGAGGTAGTAGTGAGAGCCAGGGGGTCTCCCATGGGGTGGTGATCAGCCCAGCTGCTTCTCTTCCAGGTTCCTTCAGCAAATTTGTGAATGTGATATCAGCCAGGACAGCTATAGGCCATGACCGGAAGGGGCAGCTGGTGCTCTTCCATGCAGATGGGCAAACAGAACAGCGGGGGTGAGTGCCAGGAACCAGAGCCTCTGGGTCTGGGCTGAGTCCTGCTTTGAGGAACTTGGATCCACCAATGGCTCACCTCTGACCTCCAACTGTTCCCTGGGGATGTTCAAACTCACCGGTGCCCTGCCTTCCCATAGTCTGTACCACTTCCGAGAACTCACCATCCCCCCAGTTTAGGCGTCCTCTCTCCCGAGCCTCAGTTGGAGTGAAAGGAAGTGATCACAGAGTTAGCAGGGAGAAGACCTCGATGCCAGTCCCAGCTTGGCTATCTGCTAGCTCTGTGGCCATGGACAAGTCACTCAGCCCTTCTGAGCCCCAGTTTCCTGCTCTGTAAAAACAGTATATTGTACTATTTCTGTACAACAAATGAGTACCCACTTGTTATATCATAGTTCTGTAGGTCAGGAGTGCAGAGGGCTCACCGGGCTCTGTTCGGGCCTTTCCACCACACAGTCAAGCTGTTGGCCAGGCAGGGCACTTACCTGGAGTTTCTGGGGGGAAAAAATACCCTCTTCCCAGCTCATTTACATTGTTGGCAGAATGCAGTTCCTTGCAGTTGTAGGACTGAGGTCTTTGTGTCCTCGTTGGCTGCCAGCCGGGGCCACCCACATGCCTCCACATGTGTGTACCCTCCCCACCATCAAGCCAGCAGATGTGTCAGATCCCTCTGATCCCCTCGGATTTCCAGTCTCTCTCACTTCCTCTTCCACCACTGGCCAGAGAAAGTTCTCTGAAAGGGCTCTTGTGATTCCATCGGGCCCGCCCAGGTAACCCAGGACAGGGTTCCCATTTGTGAACAGCTGTGCCATGTAGCGCACACCATCATCATGGGTGTGATCTCTCTTATATTCACAGCTTCTGGGGACTAGGGTGGGGCATCTTTGGGAGGCCTTTAGAAATTTTCCTGCCACCATGATACCATCTACCATGGAAAGTAAAAAGAATTCCACCAGAAGTGGTGGTGGGCTCTGTCAACAGTGCCGCTCTTGTGCTGCAGCATCAACCTGTGGGAGATGGCAGAGTTCCTGCTGAAACAGGATGTGGTCAATGCCATCAACCTGGATGGAGGGGGCTCCGCTACCTTCGTACTCAATGGGACCTTGGCCAGTTACCCGTCAGATCACTGGTAAAACACCAGAGTCTCCTTTTTGAGGTCCAGGCCTGTTCTGGACTGTGTCATTCAACAAATACTGAGTACCTACTATGTGCCGGGCCCTGGGATTCAGCAATGAGCAGAAAGAGCCAGGATCCCTGCCTCTCGCTGCTTACAGGAAGTATACATAGTGTACCAGTACTGCCTAAGCTGGTGAAAGGGGATTGATTAGTCAGGAAAAAAACTTTCTGAGGATAATGAAACATGAGCTAAGATCTGAAGGAAGAGGAGGTGGGTAGGCAGATGGGGTGGGAGAGCCTTCTGGGCAGAGAAAGCAGCATGTACAAAGGCCCTGGGTTGAGATGGACTATGGGGGTTATGAAGAACCTACAAAAGTTTGGAGAAGGCAACGGAGAAAGACAGCTCTCCTGGGCTGCAGTAGGAGGTCAGAGGGGCTGCCTGGGGATGGCTGGCACTGTGGCCTCTCTTCAGACACTGTGTGCCCTTGCAGCCAGGACAACATGTGGCGCTGTCCTCGAAGTGTGTCCACTGTGGTATGTGTGCACAAGCCCCGCTGCCAGCCACCTGACTGCAACAGCCACGGGACCTGTGTGGAGGGGCGCTGCCACTGCACAGGGCACTTCTGGCGGGGCGCTGCCTGCGACAAGCTGGACTGTGGCCCCTCCAACTGCAGCCAGCATGGGCTGTGCACAGAGAGTGAGTGAGGGCTCTGGGGAGGCAGCTCTAACCCAGGCTCCCGGCTATCCCTGCCCATCTCTTCCTGGGCCCTCACCTGACCTTCTCGGTCTTGTCTTGGCAGCCGGCTGCCGCTGCGAAGCTGGATGGACAGGGTCCAACTGCAGTGAAGGTAAAAGCCACCAGGCCAGCCCCTCCCCAGCCCCCATGCACACGGGGAGAGGGTACGGTAATTGTGGCAGCTGCCTTCATCTTTGCCTCTTGGTCTGCACGTTGCTTGCCTCGTGTCTCTTGCTCTCGCCTCACGTGTAAATCACTGCATTAGTGTCCTGAGGCTGCTGCAACAAATTCTACAAATAAGGCAGCTTAAAACAAAAGAATTGTGTTCTCTGACACTCAGGGTGTTATCAGAGTTATGCTCCCTCTGAAAGGTCTAGGGGAGGACCCTTCCTACCTCTTCCAGCTCTTGGCTTCCCAGCATTCCTTTGGCTTATGGCCACAGCACTCCAGTCTCTGCCTCCGTCTTCACACGGCCTTCCTGTGTATTCATTCTCCCTCTGTTGTCTTACCAAGGGCCCCTGGTCGCTTGATTAGGGCTCACCCTAAATCTAAAATGATCTCATCTTGAGATCTTTCACTTAAGTGTATCTGTAAAGACCATATTTCCAAATAAGTTCCCATTTACAGGTTCTAGGAATTAGGACATATTTTGGTGGTGGGGGGAAGCGGGCAGCGGGGGCTGTGCAATTCAGCCCACTACAACCATACACAGCTTAAACCCTTCAGTGGCTTTCTTTCACACCTGGTGAAAAACTCAAACTGTTCGTGTGACCTACCAGGCCCCAGGTGCTCCAGCCCTCCCTGTTCACTGTACCCAGTCTGCTCCTCCTAAGTCTCAGCCTAATGTCAGGTCCTTGGAGGCCGCCCCCTCCCTGCCACCCCTCAGTGGTTTGCTGCTGCCAAGAGTTCACATCCCCACAGGACTTCTCATTTGTACTTTGACATTTGCTTTCTAGCTTGCTGGCCCCCTGCCCTCCTAGACTGGAAGCTCCGTGAGCACACAGTCTCAGGGCCTGGCACATTCTCAGTAAATCTGTTAGGAGAATATGTGAGCCTAAGGGCTACTCAGTGTAACTGAGGTGCATTTGCAACCCTGTCAGCCCCAGCCAGGGAGGGACAGAGCCAGATTTTGCAAAGACCTTCCTTCCCCTATCCCAGCTTGCAGCAATGGTTCCTTCGGAGAGGACTGTGCCAAGAAGTGCCAGTGCCAGAATGGAGCTACCTGTGACCCAGCTTGGGGGACCTGCATCTGTCCCCCTGGCTTCACTGGTGACAGCTGTGTACAGGGTAAGTAGACGGTGCTCCTTCCTGGCTCACTGAGTCAGCCAGGAGGGAGCACCACCCAGGGCACCTCCAGGGGCTGGCCTGAGGGAGGATATGTGTAGGTGGGTGCACCTCTCCTTTAGCCCAGCTCTGTATATACCTTGGGCCTATCCTATCAGTGCAGAGAGAGGCTCTGCCAGGGATGCCTCCACCTCTGTGTCCCTGTCTCCTCACTGCAGAGTGTCCCCTTGGCTGGCACGGACCAGGCTGCCAGAAGCCTTGTGAGTGCGACCACCAGTGTCCCTGCAACCCCCAGACCGGCAACTGCAACCTCACCCAGACACCCACCCTGAACAGCATTCTCTCCCAAGGTATGGCCCGTCCCAGGGCCCCTGGGGGCAGGAGAAGGCAGACTCAGACCCTCAGCCTCACCCTGGTGTCTTACAGTGAAGCAGTGTCTCCAGCCATCCGAGGTCACCCTGCAGACAAGAGAATTTTCTCTTCTCACTGGGTAGGTGCTTTTGTGGGACCTGAGGCAGAGGTGGCAGGAGACCACCTCCCTCTACCTTCAAGGGACTGGGCAAGGCTAATAGGTGGCAGCTGGGCACCCAGGTGACATTTCTCCAACATGTGCACAGCAAGAGTCACAGCCGATGCTCAAAGGGATGTGGTGAGAAGGACCCTAGTCACCACCCCCATGGGAGTCAAGGGGGCTGGACATGGGCTTACTCTCCTTGGTCATAACACTCACAGCTTGTTCTCAGCTTCCAGTGCAGAAGCACTGAGCCCCAAGGAACTAGCATTATTTCTCAGGCACCTGTGTGCCCTAAGGCCTTGTATTGAGGCTTTATTTTCAAATCTCACCTCAGGAGGATGAGGTATTGAAAGAGTGCTGGGCCCTATCCCTGGAGTTTCCACCTCGGGAGGTTTGGGGAGCAGCCCGGCATCTGCACTCCAGGTGATGCTGGCACTCATGGTCCCAGAACCTGCTTTGAAGACCTCTCTTCTCATGGTTCTCACCTCCCATAGCCCAGGCCTGGGTGCCTGGCCTAATCCGCTTTGCCCAGCCCCCTCTAGAGGTGGAAACCAGGTGTGGGTATGAATGAAGAGTTCCCCAGCATTGTTCCAGAGGCAGCACCTGGGACCAGATACCAGGTCCCTCCTGGGGATGCTGACCCAGTGAGTCTGGTAGGATGAGGCCTGGAGAAAACTGAAAATGTGCTTTCAGAGTATGCCAGAGCAGGGGCAGGTGCTCTAGTCCCTGGCCTTAAGCTCAGGCTCCTCAGGTGTGAGACTTTGGGGACCACCCCCCCCCAACCCCAGACCTAGAATCCATTAGCAGCCACCAGCAAGGGAAAGGGAGCCTTGGGGGCTGGTGGGTGTGGCTGCAGGCCCCGCTCTAGCAATCTGCCAGTGCTTTCTTCTGCCTTGAGGGCTTCAGCTGAACATTCATAGGGAGGAGGAAGGGTCACTGAAAGACACTGCTCTGCACCTGCCACTTCCTGCCGTGGAGGAAGGGATGTCGGTTCTCCCTGCTCTGTCTGCTCTGAGGACCCTGGAACAGAGTCTGGTGTGTCTGTGGTCAGCATCCTTCGGAGCACAGGACACAGGCTGGTGCTTCCCAGGGCTGGATTAGGTCATTTGACTTGGTCTTCACAATTTAACATCTTTTTTAAAAAGATTTTATTTATTTACTTTCAGAGAGGGGGGAGGGAGAGAAACATCAATGTGTGGTTGCCTCTCATGCGCCCCCTACTGGGGACCTGGCCCACAACCCAGGCATGTGCCCTGACTGGGAATTGAATCAGTGACCCTTTTGTTTACAGACCAATGCTCAGTCCACTGAGCCACACCAGCCAGGGAACAATTTAACATTTTTAAAAGATTTATTAACAACATCTGAAAATCAGTAACATTTACATAAAACCCTTTTATTTTAATGGTTTCTCTTGAAATATCAGGAGATACAGCAGCACTGGCTGCGTCCCACACAGCAGCTGTTCCCGCGTGTCTGGAGTTGTGCCTCAGCCCCACAAAAAGGCTCATTTTGCTCCTTGACAGTCACTGTGGGGTCTTTGGAGGCCCTGACCCTGTGCCCCTGTTCTGGGTAGAAGAGCAAAGTGAGAGGGAGGAATGACCATCCAACACTACCACAGCCCTGAATCTGGTATTTCCCTCCTGCCCCCAGGACCACCTGGCTGGCCCTTACTCTGGTCCTGGTTTTCCTTCTGCTGATCAGCACGGTGGTAAACGTGTCCTTGCTCCTTGGCGCCAGAGCGGAGCGGAGCCGACACCTGGATGGGTCCTATGTCTACCATCCACTGCAGGAAATGAACGGGGAGCTCTCGGCTGCCGAGAAAGAGCAGCAGGGTGATGCCTGCAACTCCTTCAAGGATTGACACCTCCAGCTGCCCGTCATGGCCTGTTTTGGAGGTTCGTTTTAATCGGTCTGGCTTCTGCAGGGGAAAGTCCATGGCCACTGACTCTGGATGATCTCAGCCCCAGTGCCAAGCTAAGCTTCTGATAGCACCTGTGCCTCAGCCTTTACCTGGCCCTCGGCCCTCCCCCAGATGTCTGCCATGGCACAAGCAACCTGAGCAATACAGTGTTCCTTGGAGAGAGACTCCTTCCCTGCCTGCCTGTGTCTGCTGCTATGAGGCCGGCCCCCCAAGGGCTTCTGCCAAAGAGCCTCCAGTCTCCTGAGGCAGGAGCGACTAGTGAATGGAACTTACCGCATCGTGACCAAGTGGCAGGCTCCAGCCAGCCCCGCTGGACTGGAGTGGACTAAAGGGACTATGGCACATCACCGCGTTTGCCAACTAGAATTCTATCTCCTATCACAGGAAGCTCCTTAGAAGGGATGGGGGATGAAATCATGTTTACAGGCTTTTTACTTTGTCATCCTACCACCGAGAAGGTTTTTATAACACTTGAATAAATTGATATAATTAAAGGAGTCCCTAGACAGTGGCTGAATTCTGGCCTGACTTCAGGTCACTCCTGGGTCTTAACAGGTGGAGCTGCATTATCTGAGTCAGGAGTCATGACAGGCAGCCCAGAGCACCTCCAGCTCCCTGATGTATTCTGTTTAACTCAGGGCTTCTCACTTCGATGGGTACAAGAGTCATCTGCAGATCTTATTAAAATGCAGATTCTGGCCAGGGGCGGGGAGTTTAAGAAGCTCCTAGATGGTACCAGGGCTCCCCTGACCACACTTTGAATGGAAAAGGTTTAGTGCACACTGTATTTTAAAAGAATTTAAATTAGTTACCAGTGTTTAAAAGAGATCAACCACTCCAGGTTTCTGATTTCTCTTTAAAGAGAAAGAGCTATCGACCCCAGCTGGTGCCCTCAGGAGGCAATGGCTTGCCAGAGCCGACAATCTACAGCCCCCAGCCCGACCCTCTCCAGTTCATCGCAGCCCCAGCAGCTGGCTCCCCTCACCTGTTACCTCCTAGCCTCATGAGCGTCAGAGTTGGTAACTTGTGGCTGTGAAGGGTCTTCAGGAAGTGCCTGGCAGCCGCCCCATGAATAAGTATCACACTGCTTAGCAGCTTGCATTTCAGCTCCACCTGGAAGGTTCATTTTGTATTTTGCTTTCTTTTAATGCACCAAGCAGCCTCTGTCCGATTTGATATTCAAGGGTAGGACATAGTGACAAGAGCTCCAGCAAGGTCCCAGGCACCTTACAATCACTGTGTCATGTTCCTAAGGCACAGTTCCCAAGCCTGGCTGCAGGGCAGAATGTATTCCCCAGGAAGGTTCTAGGACTGCAGACTTCTGGACCCCATCCCAGACCCACTGAATCAGTGTCAGGAGCAGAGGGGTCCAGGAATGTACACAGAGTGCCCCAGAGGCTCTGAGGCAACAGGCTGTGGAAAGTTGTCCTGAAAGCTCCAGCCTCTGCAGAGAGCCTCCCTACCCATCCTTGGCTGTGCTGGTAGCTAGGTGGAAAATTGCAGCTCTGCAGTTCTCTGTGGCTTGCTGGATTGCAGCTTCAGGAAAGTACCTGAGGAGGGTTGGTGGCGTGCCAGAGGGGTCCCTGGTCCAGCAACGGGGATGCATTCACCTCCCTCGTGTCATAGGGGGATCTATCATCTTTGCCGCCATCCAGTCCCTCTTTTAGTATCTGCCCCATCTGAGGCTGGGCCATCCCAGCAGCAGAACTTAGGCAAGGATGTGAGGGCAAAGTAATGTATTTGCAAGGTGACCCCAAAAATCCCTGGGTGGGAGACAGGGAAGTGAGGGGAGAAGGTAAGGCAGCCTGTACATGGTACATTAGTGAGCAGCTTCCCACTGTGGGCAGCCAGGCTCACCCCACTGGGTCTTCTGGGAGCGTAGAGGACACCTGTGCCACTCACAGGCGGGGGACGGGAAGCTGGCGTTATTCCTCCACCAACACTCATCATGGGTTGAGGGCTGCTCCTGGAGGTTAACTCCCTGGCACTTCAGCCTGCTCTACACGGGAGCCCAGTATACTCGAGGTAGCCATTGAAGAGAAAATTGAAGTTTCTTAATGTTAAAAAAATAATGAAATAAATAAATAATGTCCATCACCTTAAAAAAATTGAAGTTTTTTGCATGTAGATGCCCTTTGTGGTAATAAGACTGGCCAGGGTAGGTGGGCAGGACATCAAGAGCCGTATCCACAAGCCTCCATCAAGTTGCTTTGGGCACTGCCTCTTCCCCATTCTCCATCCTTGCAGTTTGGCTGGCACCATGCCCTCCCCGCAAGTCCAGGTGGCATCAGCGAATGGTTTGGAGACAGGCATATGTCCCAGTTGGCTAGTCACAGCCCACCCTGGAACTTCTGGAACCAGGGGCAAGAAACTCTCCACCAGGATTATCCAGCTTCCAGGGTATAGGCTACACGGAGGAGGAAGCCAACATGGAGAATTGAACCCAAAGAGAAAGGGGCTATCATTTGAACCCCTAGATTCAGCTATACCTGAAGCAGTGTCCTTGGAGTTCTCAATTGTGTGGACCAGTGAATACCCAGGTTTGCTTGAGGCAGATTGTGTTAGGTTTGGGGGTCTCTGGCAACCCAAAGAGTCTGACGTCCCTAATGTGCCATTCCAGAAGAGGCACATTTTGGACTTGGGCATTTGCAGGGCTTAGATGGGACATGGACCTGGAGGCAAAAAAGTGTCCAAGATTTCAATACCTACCTTTGGTGATGCAGGGGGCACATGTGACACAAACCTACAAGAGCTAAAGTCATGAAGTTTCAGGACTGCAGGCTGGGGAGGAATGTGATCTAGTTACTGCAGAGCTAGGACGCCCTCCCCACCTCACGGCCAGGATGGAGTGCAGACCCCAAGTCTTGACGGGCTGACTGGGAACCCTGAGAGTGCAGTGTGCTGGGCAGTTACCATGGTGGCGTATATCTCAGCTGTTGGCATTCTCTTTACAAAACTTTAGCCTCAGGGAAGACTCCAGAAAAAAGTTCCAATTCTGGAGCCAGTGGGTGGGCAATGGAAACAATTCAAGCATGAGGCCACAGCTTTCAACAGGTTCTCAAAGGGGTCTGTCTCTCAGAAAAATCTTGACTCCAGAAAACTCTTAAGTCAAAAGTTTCATATTGTGCTGAGGGCCCACATTCCTCAGAAGTGCCTTGTGCTGGGGAGGCACTGACGGGAGGGGAGGGAGAGTAGGCTAGGGAGAGAGGTTTGAAAGCACAATCACCTTTGATATCCCTGAGAGCTACCCAGCACCTTTCCTTCCAGCTCTTTCCAGCTCCTTCCAGGCCCTGCCCAAACTCCTACACCAGTGCCCTGAGACCCCCCCCCCCCACAGAGGCCCCAGAGGTCTGCCTTGGGCACAAGCCCTCGCCTTGGAGGAGAATTGGTCCCAGAGGCAGTCTCTGGGCCACAGGGAGCCCTGGCATGTTCTCTCCTCTCCAGACCCAAATCTCAAGAGGCTCTGGGGCAGTGATTCTGTGGAGAGAGACGTCAGCAGTGACCAGATCGCCTGCACCAGGGAGCTCTCTTTCTCAACACCTGGCACACCATAAGTCAGCTGGCTGTTCCTTTGAGAGTCCTCACACACGGTCCCAGAGAAATCCATGGGAAGGTCACAGGGAAAGAATGAATGCAGCTTACTAGGGTGGGCAAGGGCCGCTTCCTCTCCCTCAGATGTGCTGGGCAGGGCTGGGTAACAGAAGCTGGTATAGACAGATGGCCCTAATGCTGTCATGCAAAGGAACCCCCCCTTTTCTGCTCCCCCAGTGACAGTCCTTGGCCTTCTGCTTCAAAACAATGGAATCCCTCCTGACATCAGGACTGTGGCCATTCTCAGATGCAATGCTGGGACTTGGGTAAAACTCCAGGGGACAGGACAGTGGGGCCCAGGAAGAGGGACAGCAGGGCCCTCACCTTCACCTGGACACCTGACAAGTAGAATGCAGGACCCTAACCCCGAGATTCCAAGTCAGCAGTGGTGGATGAGTGGGTTCCAGGGATCTGCATTTTATACCATGAATAAACTACACATCTATCTGCTCATGTGCTACATGCACATGCAGTGGGTTGGACGGTGTGCCCCCAAACCCACGTCCACACAGAACTTCCCAATGAGGCCTTATTTGGAAGTAGGATCTTTGCACATGTAATTAGCTAGGGACCTCAAGATGAAATCATATTGGGTTAGGGGGGCCTTACATTCAATGACTGGTGTCCTAACAGGAAGAGGAGACACAGGGGAGAGGGCCATGGGAAGACAGAGATGGAGACAGGGGCGATGTGCACCAGCCAGGAACAACAGGAGCCACCAGGAGCTGGAGGAGTTGTGCAGGGCCCTCTCCTAGAGCCCACTGGCACTTCGATTTCAGACTTCTGGCCTCTAGAGTGGGAAGAGAATCAATTTCTGTTGCTTTTAAGCCACCTAGTTTGTGGTAATTTGTTACAGCATCCCTAGGAAACTAATACATCTGTGCTTTATATATTAAAAATCTACCCCCTTTCCCCCAAGGACCAATTTGCAGCCCCTGAGGGTGATGTAACCCCTGCTGAGAAGGTTCTAGAGTCTTAGAAACAGCAGCTGTGTAATTCTTGAACAAGCCAAGTGAAATCTACAGGGTTTTAGGAAGGAGACAGTAGAGGTATGACCAAATCTAAAACATTTAATGCTTCTGGTGGGAGCAAATGATCAGGGCAACAAGAAACCCTACGATTTACTGGCTGAAGCAGACTGAGTGTGGGAAAGAATTACACTGTTCTCATTCAATGATTATGTTACAGGGCAGAAATCCCAGGGAGCACAGGGTAGGAAAAAAGTCTCACATTCCCCTTATTTCAACCTGTGGAGAGAACATTCTAGCTGAGTGAGAGGAACACCACTCCAAACCATGCTGTTCCAGGTGAGTGGATTTGCCAGAAAACACAAGCAATTTCTTTCTGAAAGGGAAGTCAGAGGGAAATAATATCTTGACACCCACTTTTCTCTGGATGCACCCAGCTCTGAGCCTTCTCTCCCATGAGAAACAGTGACAGGCATCCTCAGGAAGGACTCTGCAGCCTTTGGATGAGAAGCAGTAAATAACCGGAATAACCGCTGACTTTTCTAGGAGCTGGGTGCTGGGCTGTGGGTGCACAGCCACTCCTCATTTCACCCCACTCTGACCCAATGAGCGAGGTAGGCACTTCGGTCCCCGTTTCAAAGATGAGGGAACAGAGGCACAAAGAGGTTACACAGCTAGGTTTGGACCCCGCCCTGTCTACATTTTAAAACCCAGTTTCCTAAACCCAGGGCCTGGGCAGGTCCTGTTGAGAGTGAGTTGTTTCTGTCCTGGTCACAACAGGTTAATGAACAAGCTAGAGAAAAGCCAAGCCAAGGAGCTTCCAACCTTGGGGTCCAAGGAAATTTAGATGTCAAGAGCTTAGCAGCCATTCCTCGGATTTTTAATTCCTAGTCTCTCAAACGTAAGAAGATGGCAGATTGATTGATATGTTCCACCATGGGCCCTAGAGACCTTCAGCTCAGGAGAACTGTGGTAGATACCACCTTGGCCATCTGTTGCTTCTCCAGCCCAGCTCCCCTTGTCCTTGGTGAATGGTCTTCCCTGACCCCACTGTCATGCCCAGAGGGAATGTCAATCACAGAGCCTCCACCCCTTTGGCCAGTACATCCACAGGAGTGAGCATGTAACTCATGCAGGGCCGGTCCAAGCTGTCTGTGGGATTTGGAGTGGAAAGAGCGCCTCTCTCAGACTTAGCGATGGCAAGCCGGGTGGTTGTAAACTAGGGGTTGCTGGTAGCCCTTCCCATCAGATAGAGGAGAGGATGAGGCTGGTGTGCAAAGAGATGTGGAGCCAAAGGGGCCTGGGTGAAGCTGAGAGAGCGGGGGAGCTCCGAAGGAGAGGTCTGACTGAGCTTGAAGCCCCTTGCTCCTTCTGTAAAAGCTGAACTGCTGATGGCAGGCCCTTGTCTCTGGAATTGGCAGACTCATGTTCCAGTTATCAGAAGCCACTTCTAACCCCAAGTCAAGGAAAGGCTTCCCCTCCCTTCACTGGGTGCTAGTAATAGACAATAAGTGTGTAGGGTGTGCTAGGGCAGCTTACCCCAAAATGCTTCCAGGATAACACATAGTTTTTAGAGGCAAGCTAGAAGTTCACCTAAAGATAGTTGACAGGCCCTGCTGGTGTAGCTCAGTGGATTGAGTGCTGGCCTGTGAACCAAAGGATCACCAGTTCGATTCCCATTCGGGGCACATGACTGGGTTGTGGGCTAGGTCCTTAGTAGAGGATGCACAGGAGGCAGCCACATACTGATGTTTCTCTTTCTCTATTTCTCCCTCCCTTCCCCTCTGCCTAAAAATAAATAAAATCTTTAAAAAAAAAAAGGATAGTTGACAGTATTACAAATTGTTCTCAGTGATAAATGGCTGGTTACATGGGAGCAATTCCTTTTGAGAATGTCTCTAATCTCCCTCCCTCTCCCTCCCTCACATGTGCGCACACACACCTTGATGCAGAATGCAGTTCTGGATTTTGTTCCTATACCTGAGAAGCAATTGGAAAACTACAGAGGTGGACGAGGCTCCCTTGTGCAGGAAGAAGGATGACTCCTTCCCCTTGGCTCCAGGTTTGGGGTTGCTTCCTGCATGGAAGCAATGATCCCCAGGGTTATAAACCCACCTATTGGGCAAGGCCCTGTGACTCTGGATGTTGGCCAGAGACCACCACCAACTGTAAGCAAGGTTACAAGATAAAAGCATTGCTGGTCCTCCAGGCCCCAGACTGGAGCCCAGGCTGCCTGCTAAGCCATTTCAGTGAGGTCTGTCCCAGGCAGACAAGGCAAGTGAGTGGCATGGGCTAGGGGGTGGGTCTGTAGGGAGGGGTGGGGCCTGGCATGGCCCCATCCAGGGTAACAACTATGTTTGTTGCCTTCCTGTGACAATAGTGGCCTATTTTTCCAACATGCCCAAATGCCCAAGGGAAGCCAGCAATCCTGATTTCTGGATGAAATGCCCCAATTTTTAAATCACTCTATAGGCAAAAAATAAAAACACTAAAGGCAGGCCAGATCAGGCAGCAGGCTGCCACTTAGTGACCTCTGACCTGTTGTCTTTTTTGGAGGCCCAGGAAAGGAACAGAGAAATGTCCTCAGGCCCCAAGGGCACACAGACTCTCCCACGCAGGAAATCAGGGAAAGTTTGTCAACAGTGGAGCTGCTTCCAGGGGTCACACGTACCCCAGGGCAGACACACCAAAGCTGCAGCCTCCACCCCACAGGGAGTCCTGATGGCAGGTTGAGACCCTGGGTCCAGCTAGATGTGAAGCAAGCCCTCCTAGACCCTTTTTATGTGGATCTCTGTAACTTACAACTAAAAAAGTCATAATTAAAGAGCACCCAGGACAGAAAGGGAGCTCCAGAGGAGTGTAAAAACAGCTAGAGCCACTTCATCTCTGCCTGAAACTTAGCAGAAACCCTGTGCCTCCCCACCCTCTTCAAGTTAAGGATGGTCAGGGTTAGGTCTTTCTAGCCAAGCTCTAGGAAAGTGGATTTGAAGTCCAGGTGGGTTGCTGTCCACAAAAAGCAAAGCCTGTGACTCATATAACTGTTCACAGTACCCATCTTGGTACATAAAGCAAAGCATGGAATCAGATGCTATGACGAACATTTGTCACTTCTGCCTGCCCAGCATTCTTTCCTCCTTCTCCTTGGGGGACCCCAATATTCCTAGAGGCCTCTTGTGCTTTTTAGACCATGTGGTTGGCTCCAGGGACAAGCATGTGGTCCATGCTGGTCAACACTGCACCCCCCTTCCACACAGTAATTAATCCAGATTGAACATAAGACCCTGCTGGCCAATCAGTGTTCTCCATTTCCTGGGCAACTGTGATTGGTTCAGGGACCAAGATAGGACCCACACAGGCTGATTAGACTCAATTCTGGGAGGTTGGAAGAACTTTGGGAGAAGGACATTGTCTTCTGGAGCTGAGCTGGGAGGAAAGCAGGAAGGAGCCTCATGGCAATGGGAAAGGCACCTGAGAAGGAGGCTATCCTGGGGAAAGCAGAGGCAGAAGTAAAGGAGGGGGCTGAGCCTCATGATATCCCTGAACCTTCATTCAGACCAGGCAGATCTGAAGGTGGTCCACCCACTCCTTGGCTTTTTGTTACACAAAGTCCAAAGGAGATGGTTCTGACTTAGAGGCTCCCACCACGCACAGGCCATGAGCTGAATCTTTGCTGTCAGCTGCAGACATCCCAACTTCGGCAGCATCCAGACCAGGGCAGCAGCCCCCATGGTCTCTGGTCATGCAGCAAGCTGGCTTCTGGTTGTAGACACTTCAGGACAAGGTAGGCAAGTGGGCTTCCCCACAGTGCTCAGTCTGACTATCTGGAGACCAGGGAGCTGCTGTGGGACTGGCCAGAAGAGGAGGTAGCAGCACTGAGCTGGGAGAAATGGCTGGTGCAGGATTCCAGACTGGACATGGAGCCCCTGGGGAGGAAAGGCATAGCATAAATATTACCTTCTGGTGGAGACACAGTCCTGGGGCTCGCACGCATCGGTGGAAAAGCTGGTGATACTGCAAATGAGGTCCCAGGGCTCTTTCCACAAGGCTAGTAAATACCCCAGGCACAAAGGGCAAGCGCAGAGGGGAAAGCAAGTGAGGCCAAGATGAGAAATGAAGCTCCACCCATTTCCCTGCACCCCATGTCCCCAAGCAGAGCCCAGCCTGCCTCAAACCACTCAGAAGCTTCCCTAAACTGGGGACCTGGCATGGCCCAGAGGGCGTCCCACAGCCTAGAGAGCCATCAGCCCCTCTCCAGCCTCACTCTCCGCCCCCTTTCAGCTACTCCGGCACACACCTCCCCCATCTTGAGCATTTTCATCTCTGTGCCTCCTGCCAGAAGCCTTTCTCTCCTGCCCACTTTGTCCAGTTAACTCCCACCACAAACTTCAGAGTAGAACCATCCAGAACTTTCTGTGATGATGGACACCTATCCGTTCTGTCCATTACAGCCATTGGCCACATGGGGCTACTGGGCACTCCAGACGTGGCTATTGAGACTAGGGAATGGAATTTTTAATTTTATGAAGTTCTGATAGCTAAGTTGAAAGTGCTACCTGTGGCTATTGGGTTGGACAGTGCGGCTTTGGGGCCTGGCTACAGTGTGGTCCAGGGACGGCACAGCACCATGGTTTTCTGGGACCTGTTGGAGCCCACGCTCTGGGGCTGCATTCTGACAAGTCCCACAGATGATTTGTGGGCACACACCCCCGATCTCAACTCCAATGTCACTTCCCAGACACCCCACAAGCCCTGTCCCCCCGTGTCAGGCCCCTGGCTCTGTACTACAGCAGCATCCTCTGTTAGGAGCCCCAGCACCTCTTGGCTGTGGGACCTTGGATAAGGACCTCAGGTTGGAATACCTTCATGGAGGCCATCACTCCTCATAATGACACACAGGTGAGATTACGTGATCTGCTCCATGACAGCGAACTTTGTCTGGTCTCTGACCCCTCAGGGCCCAGCCCAGCACCTGCCCACTGAGGGTACCCAGGAAACAGCCCTTGAACTGGTTCTCTCAGGAAGATAATGAGGGGCAGGGCCTCTAGGTTCCTCCACACTGACCAGACAGGCTGGTGAACAGTGTCCAGCCCACTCCTCCACCCACACCTACCCCGGTAGAAGCAGCAGCCCCCAGATACCTGTGTCTACATGTCAAGTTGCTCTAGTCAAAATAGGCAACCTCCCAAAGAGGGAATCACCAGCCCTCTGCCACACCATGAAGACTCTATTTAGAGAAAAGATGCTGGCCAGTACATCTCACACCAGGCCGCTCCTGCCCCTAGGATCCTTGGAGCTATGCCCAGGACATGGCTCCAGATGTAACACCCTCCTGGAGCCTCAATTTAACTCCACAGTAAGGAATTTAAAGCATTGGTTTTAGTTTGATGTAGTCCCATTTGCTTCTTTTTGCTTTTGTTTCTCTTGATGGAGGTGACAAATCCAAAAAGATATTGCTAAGACCAATGTCAGAGTTTACTACCTATGTTGTCTTCTAGTTTTGTGATCTCAGGTCTTACATTTAAGTTTTTAATCCATTTTGAATGGGGTTTTTTGTATATAGTGTAAGAGAGCAGTCCAGTTTCACTTTTTTCATGTGTCTGTCCAGTTTTCCCAATATCACTTATTGAAGGGACTGTCATTTCTTCATTAAATATTCTTACCTCCTTTGTCATAGATTAATTGACCATATAAGCAAAGGTTTATTTTTATATTCTGTTCCATTGTTCTGTGTGTCTATTTTTGTGCCAGTACCAAACTGTCTTGATTACTATAGCCTTTAGTATAGTCTGAAATCAGGGAGCATGACAACCTCCAACTTTGTTCTTCTTTCTCCAGATTGCTTTGGCTATTTGGAGTTCTTGTGACTCCATATAAATTTCAGAATTATTTGTTCTAGTTATGAGAAGGATGCCATTGGTATCTTGATTGGGGTTTGCCTTGAATATGCAAATTGCTTTAGTTAGTGTGGATATTTTAACAATATTAATCCCCAATCCATGAACATGGCATATCCTTTCATTTATTTGTGTCCACTTCAGTTTTTTTCTTCTGTGTCTTATAGTTTTCAGAGTACAGGTCTTTCACCTCCTTGGTTAAATTTAGTCCTAGGTATTTTATGCTCTTTGATGCAATTGTAAATGGAGTTGTTTTCTTAATTTCTTCTTCTGATCATTCATTATCATGTATAGAAACACAGTAGATTTTTTGTATGTTAATTTTGTATCTGCAACTTTACTGAATTCATTATTTAGTTCTCATAGTTTTTTGTGAAATCTTTAGGGTATTTTACATACAGTATCATGTCATCAGCAAGCAGTGACAGTTTTACTTTTTAATTTGGATACCTTTTACTTCTCCATCTTGTCTTGCTATGGCTAGGACTTCCAATACTATATTGAATACAAGTGGTGAGAGTGGGGCATCCTTGTCTCCAATCTTAGACGAAAGGCCTTCTGCTTTTCACCATTTAATATGATATAGGCTGTGGGTTTGTCACATAGAGCCTTTATTATGTTGGGGTATATTCCCTCTATACTCACTTTGCTGAGAGTTTGTATCATAAATAGATGTTGAATTTTCACAAATGCTTTATCTGTATCTATCGAGGTGATCATATGACTTTCATCCTTGGTTTTATTGATGTGTTGTATCACATTGATTGGTTTGTGGATATTGAACCATCCTTGCATCCCTGGAATAGATCCCACTTGATCAAGGTGTATGATCATTTTAATGTATTGTTGGATTTGGTTTGTTAGTATTCTTTTTTTTTTACATTTTATTTCTTTATCTTTAGAGGAGAAGGGAAGGAGAGAAGAGAGAGGGAGAGAAATATCAATGTATGGTTGCCTCCCATGCATCCCTTGCCAAGAACTGGCCTGCAACCCAGGCATGTGCCCTGACTGGGATTTGGACTGCGATCCTTTGGTTCACAGGCCTGTGCTCAATCCACTGAGTTACACCAGCCAGGGCTGGTTTGCTAATATTCTGTTGAGAATTTTTGCATCTATGTTCACCAGAAATATCATCTTGTGGTTTTCTTTTTTGTAATGTCTTTTCTGGCTTTGGTATCAAGGTAATGCTGGTCTTCCTCTTCAGTTTTTTAAAACAGTTTGAGAATGTTAAGTATTACTTCTTTAAATGTTTGATTGAATTCACCTGTGAAGCCATCTGGTCCTAGACTTTTGTTTGTTGGGAGTTATTTTTATTACTGCTTATATTTTGTTGCTAGTAATTGGTCTATTCAGATTTTCTGTTTATTCCTGGTTCAGTCTTGGAAGGTTGTATGGTTCTAGAAGTTTATCCATTTCTTCTATGTTGTCCAATTTGTTGGCATATAATTGTTCATAATATTCTTGAGTGATCCCTTATATTTCTTTTGGGTTGGTTGTAACTTTTATGACTTTATTTATTTGGGCACTTTTTCTTTTTTTTTAATATATTTTATTGATTATGCTATTATGGTTGTCCCATGTCTCCCCCATCATTCCCCTCCACCCTGCACACCCCCTCCCACCCACATTCCCTGCCTTTAGTTCATGTCCATGTGTCATAAGTTCTTTAGCTTCTACATTTCCCACACTATCCTTGCCCTCCTCCTGTCTATTTTCTACCCACTGTCTATGCTACTTATTCTCTGTAACTTTTCCCCCTCTCTCCTCCTCCCACTCCCCTGTTGCTAATCCTCCAGGTGATCTCCATTTCTGTGTTTCTGTTCCTGGTCTAGTGTTTGCTTAGTTTGCTTTTGTTTTAGGTGTGGCTGTTAATATCTGTGAGTTTGCTGGCTTTTTACTGTCCTACTTTTTATCTTCTTTTTCTTAGATAGGTCCCTTTAACATTTCCTATAATAAGGGCTTGGTGATGACGAACTCCTTTAACTTGACCTTATCTGAGAAGCACTTTATCTTCCCTTCCATTCTAAATGACAGCTTTGCTGGATAGAGCAATCTTGGATGTAGGTCCTTGCCTTTCATGACTTGGAATACTTCTTTCCAGCCCCTTCTTGCCTGGAAGGTCTCTTTTGGGAAATCAGCTGGCAGTCTGATGGGAACTCCTTTGTAGGTGATTGTCCCCTTATCCCTTGCTGCTTCTAGAATTCTCTCCCTCATTTTAATCTTGGCTAATGTAATGATGATGTGCCTTGGTGTGTTTCTCCTTGGGTCCAACTTCTTTGGGACTCTCTGAGCTTCCTGGACTTCCAGGAAGTCTATTTCCCTTGCCAGATTGGGGAAGTTCTACTTTATTATTTGTTCAAATAACTTTTCCACTTGTTGCTCTTCCTCTTCTCCTCCTGGTATCCCTATAATTCAGATGTTGCAATGTTTAAAGATGTCCTGGAGGTTCCTAAGCCTCTCTTCATTTTTTTTTTGGTTTCTTCATTCTTTTCTGTTTGGTTGTTTCTTTCTTCCTTCTGGTCCACTCCATTGATTTGAGTCCCAGTTTTCTTCCCATCACTGTTGGTTTCCTGTGCATTTTCCTTCGTTTCACTTATTGTAGCTTTCATTTGTTCATCTAATTTGTGAGCAAAAGCAACCAACTCTGTGAGCATCCTGATCACCAGTGCTTTGAACAGTGCATCTGATAGATTGGCTATCTCTTTGTCACTTAGTTGTATTTTTTCTGGAGCTTTGATCTGTTCTTTCATTTGGGCCATTTTTTTGTCTTGTTTCGCCTATTTTGTAGTGAGGGGCAGAGCCCTAGGTGTTCACCTGGGCGGGGCAACCCAGTTGCTGGATTGTGACACTGTATGTGGGGCAGGGGTCTGAGAGGGAACAATGGCGCTTGCTCTGCTCTCTGCTGAATTTCAGTCCCTTCCGCCGCTTCCCCTTCGCCTGGATTATCTGCGCGTGAATGTGGGACCACCTGGTCAGCCAGCTGCCTTGTGCAGTCTCGCTGGGTCTGCACTGTTGCCACCCCATGCCCAAGGTCTGCTGTATGCCTGGGATCTGCCAGCCGCTGCCTGCACCCCAGGTCTGCCAACCTCCACTTTTTCCTGCGGCGACTCCGCCCCTCTTACTGGTCTGGATGAATGGTTGTCGGACTTTCGTACAGTTCAATTTTCTATCAGTTCTGGTTGTTTTCTTGGTTCTAAATCTTTGTTGTCCTTAATTTTGGTTGTGCGAGGAGGCACAGTGTGTCCACCTAAGCCTCCATCTTGGCGCTCTTTTTTTCTTGATGAATCTGGCTAAAGCTTTTTTTAATTTTGTATATCTTTTGAAAGTACTACCTCTTTCATTGATCTTTTCCATTATTTCATAAATTTTGTTCCTATTTTATTTATTTCTACTCTGACCTTTATTATTTCCTTCTTTCTACTTACTTTGAATTTTGTTTGTTCTTTTTCTAGATCCCTTAGGTGTAAGATTAGGCTGTTTACTTGGGATTTTTCTTGTTTCTTGGGATAGGCCTGTATAGCATGACTTTCCCTCTTAGAACTATTTGTGATGCATCCCATAGGTTATGGAAAGTTGCGTTTCCATTCTCATTTGTAGAATAGATGGAATGTTTGTCCAGATATTTTTTATTTCCTGTTCAATTTCCTCTTTGATCCATTGGTTGTTTAGCAAAATGTTGTTTAGTCTCCACGTGTTTGTGTTTTTTCCAGTTTTCTTCTTGCAGTTAATTTCTAATTTCATACCACTGTGGTCAGAAAAGATGCTTGATATGATTTTAATCTTCTTGAATCTATTGAGACTTATTTTGTGGCCTAATACATAATCAGTCTTGGTGATGTTCCATTTACACTTGAAAACCATGTGTATTCTGCAGTGTTTGGGTGAAATATTCTATAATTATTGATTAAGTCAATCTGGTCTAATGTGGTATTTAAGGCAATTGTTTCCTTATTGATTTTCTGTCTGAATGATCTATTGATGTAAAAAAGATAGTATAGTTTCCTAATATTACTATCAATTTATCCCTTTATATCTGTTGATATTTGCCTTATATATTTAGATGCTCCTGTGTTGGGTGAGTAAATATTTATGATTGTTATAACCTCTTCTTTGACTGACCCCTTTATCATTATGTAATGCCCTTCTTTGTCTATTTTTAGTCCTTGTTTTTAAGTCTATTTTGTCTGATATCAGTATTGCCACCCAAGCGTTCTTTTAATGTCTATTTTCAGGGAATATCTTTTCTATCCCTTCACTTTCAGCCTATGTATGTCTTTTGACCTGAAGTCAGTGTCTTATAAACAGCATAAGATGGGTCTTGTTTTTTATCCATTCTGCCACCCTGTGCCTTTTGATTAGAACATTTAGTCCATTTACATGTAAAGTAATTGTTGATAGTTGTGTTTTTATTGACATTTTGTTCATTGTTTTTGGTTGTTTTTGTAGTTCCTCTTTGTTCCTTCCTTCTTCTCTTGATCTCTTTCCTTTTGGTTGGCTGGATTTTTTTTAGTGTTTTGTTTAGGTTCCTTTCTCTTTATTTTTTGTGTATTTTTCATAGGTTTTTGGTTTGTGGTTACCATAAGGTTCATATATATCCATCTATATTACTCTGAAAATACTACATTTTTACTCCCCAACTCCACACTTTGTTTTTGATGTGATATTTGAGATCTTTTTGTTTTTGTATATGATAAGTATTCCCAACTACTGTAGTTATAGTTAATTTTGCTACTTTTATCTTTTAACCTTCATACTAAGTTTTTAAGTGGCTAATTTGCTTTCTTTATGATATATCTGCCATTACCTGTGAAATTTTTTTTCTTTCATATGTTTTTATTTCTGGTTATGGCCTTTTCTGGCTAAAGAAGACACTTTAACATTTTTTATAAAGCCAGTTTAGTGGTGATAAACTCCTTCAGTTTTTATCTCTTTATCTCTTCTTTAATCCTGAATGATAACCTTGGCAGGTAGGGTATTCTAGGTGGTAGTTTTCTTTATTTCAGCACTTTAAATACATCCTGACACTTTCTTTTGGCCTGTAAAGTTTCTGCTAAGAAATCAGCTGATAGCCTTAAGGGGTTTTCCTTGTATATGAATAGTTGTTTACCTCTTGCTGCTTTCAAGACTGTTTCTTATTTTTACCTTTTGCCATTTTAATGACAATATGTCTTCAGTGTGGGCCTCCATGAGTTCATCTTGCTTGGAATTCTCGTGCTTCCTGGACCTAGATATCTGTTTCCTTCCCCAGAGATAAAATGACTCCCTTAAGGTCACACAGCAACCAGGAAGTGCTGGAGGTCTTAACTATTGTATTTCCCTGTCTCTCTGAAAGCATCACTTGGAAAGAATTTTAGACTGTTCTAGAACAGTCCAAAGGCTGTTTTATGGAATTCTACATGTGAGGGGAGGTCCAAATAGCAGGACCTCAGACTCCCCACAGCAACCAATCTAGTATGTTGGGCTTCTGTTCACAGTTTCATTTCAGGGTAAGGTTCTGCAGCTGCAGCAGAGTTTGGACACAGTGTGCAATTTCTCATACTTAGGTGCTGAACCACTGGAAAGTTTTAGCAATTCCAGGGCCCCACCCCTGGAGAAGCTCAGAAGCAAGCAGGGGAAGTGAATGCAATGCTCCAAGCATGTCTTGGAGCGGGATTTGGGGGCCCCTCTCCCAGGTCCCTCTCCCAGGCCCTCCTACCTGAAGTCCTCAGAAGCTAGCACCTCGTAGTAGTAGAGGAGTTTGCACCTGGCCCCAGGGCTGTGCAGGGCCATCAGGACATCCTCCACCACATTGCCAGGGGGCATATGCATTTGCCACTGGAGCAGGTAGATGCCAGGCCACTGGGTCACATGGGAGCCCTGAAACAGTAGCCACACCTGAGGCTCTGATCCTCCTGGGGACAGAGCCCTGTTCTAAACCAGCCCACCAGCAAGTCCTTCCTCTAAGCCTCCCAAAGCCATCCTTGCTGCTCCCCTTCCAGTGGTACCCCCATATCCCCAGCAGCTAAGAGTCTCCCTTTGAATTTTGGGGAGAGGTTCAAGGCATGAGGGGTGTGGCTGCAGGACAGCAGTGGTATGGTTTGTTCAACTGCCTTGATTTTGTTGGGTTTTTATTCTGTTGAGTGAGCCTTGTACACTGAGGAGTTTTGGAGAGGGATTTGGGGTGGGGCAAGAGAGGAGCCCACAGGTGGTTAGTTTTTTGAGAACCAAGAGAAAACAGAAACGGGGCTGTTAGCTATTATAAGAAGAGCAACTTCAGAGAAGGGCTGGGATATTCAGGGGGATCTCAGGCACCTGCTGGTGTGCTAGACTCCCCATGAAAACTTCAGTAAGGTCTGCAGTGCTCACCAGTGCTTATATGTGTAAACATGTGTATGTTTGTGCATGTGTGATTGTGTGAGCATGTGTGTATGCATGTATGAGTACATGTATGTGTGCTTGAGTGTGTGTTTAGGGGCCTGTGATGTTCCACCTGCAAGCACTGGCCTCATGGAGGGTGTGAGGTCAGCAGAGGTGGCTCATGTTTGGTGCCATGTCTACTTTCTGTTCCCAGACCTACAGTTTCTGTGCTGTGCTTGTCCTTGAACTTGACTGTGCATCAGAGATCACCAGGAGAGGGTGAGGGTTACAGACCCCAAGCCCCACATCCAGAGGTTCTGAGTCACCCTGCCTGGAAACCTGCATCTCTAACTTGGGTCCCAGGGGATTCTGAGGCTGGGGTTCTGAGTTCCGGGTCCTGAAACTGCCAGGATCTGCCTTTCTCCCCCACCATCCCACAGGGTCTCTGAGGCAGAGGACCAGGTCCTGTTTGTCTGACGCTGTGCCCCCAGAACCCTGGCACACAGTGAACTCTCAGTCCTGGATGATGAATGAATAAAAGAACCAAGGAGTTTGAACCTGGATACTCTCCCCTTCCCGACAGATAAGGGGGGCCTCCACGCGGCTGTAATCTGCACTCAGGGTCCAGGCTTTGTCCATCAGCTGCCCGCTGGCCCTGGCCACAGGCTCCCAGGGGCCCGGCTTGGGTGCCTGCTTGGTGTAGTACAGGCTGAACACCACGTCCCCTCGTAGGATGTCAAAATCCCAGGTGATAACTGACTCCCCCTCCAGAATCTCCACAGCAACCTGCTCAGAAACAGGCAATGTCTGAGAATAGATGACTCCTCTATTTGAAATGCCCTCGAGGTCCCACCCTTCCTTAGGGCTGACCCACAGCCACTGACCGACAGACAAGAGGGCACAAGAGGCTGGCAGGGTTACTCTGTTGGGCTCTGTGCATGCTGCGCTCCCCACAGGCCAGGGTGGGGTTGGCTGTGGCCACAACAGCCTCTTGGCTAAGATTCCTGCCCACACCATCCTGCACACACCCCTCCACACAGGTTTCTCCTGAGAGCTCGCCCTCAGCAAATCGCTCCCATGAGAACCCTCATTTCGGGCTCTGCTCTAGGGAACCCTGACCTATAATGACACCCCACCCAGGGGGCCCTCCCAGGCTGGGGCCCCAGCACCTCGTGGGGAGCCCCGTGGAGCACGCTGGCTGACTGGTAGGTCTCTCTCCACTGGTGCAGTTGGTCTGCATGCTCCTGTTCCTCATCCGTCAGATAGAGGGACTTGGGGACCAGCCCTCCTTCAGGGACATTACACTGGGGGATGAAGACAAAGGTGGCAGGTCAGGGCCCAGCCAGGCATGGCTGACCCATAGAAGGGCACTCTGTGACCCCTGAACACACTTATAACAGCAATCTCTCAGTGAGCTCGGCCCTGGGCTTCCTTGACCCCATTTAACCCCAGAACCACAGCAATACACTAGGAACTATTACCCTTCCCATTTCAGGAGCAGGAACACGGAGGCTCAGAGAAGTCAGGCAGCAGAGGGGACACAGCAGAAAGTGGCTGGGCCAGGGCAAACCCACATTATCAGGCTGCCAGGCACATGTTCCTGACCACTACGCTACTCTCGCGGGCCCATTTACTAAATATGTCTGTCATGCATACATATCACAGCAAGTAGAGTAAACAAGCAAGGTTGGCAAAAATTCCTAGGAAATCTGGGGGTTTTAACCCACAAATCACACAAGCATGCTTTTTGGTATTGCGATTAGAGAAGGGAGAGGGGCCTGCCTCCCCACAGCCAGATGTGATAAGACAGCTGTGACCAGGATCACCCCTGCTTATCCTCTCACCCTCCCAGGGGGGCAATAAAAGGGGGCTAGGGTCACCTCCCCTGGAATCAGTTGCCCAGTCATCCTACACCCTGTGATTATGAGCTAGAGATAAGTCCCTTGGGGTACACTGGCTCTAGGGCCCAAGCCTCTGGGACACTTCAGTCACATTCCCCTGCAGCAGAGGGTGCAAAAGGTAAACTCTGACTGTATCCTAGCAACCTAGACTTGGATGGGGAATACCGGATAGGTAAGGCTTTGACTGGCCTGGTCTCTGGACTTTTGGAAACTGCTTCTCGCTCTCTATATTTGAAAGAACCACGGTAAAGCCACCCTCCTTCAGAGAGGAGTCACCTCTCTTTGGGTAGCTTTTAAAACAGTCCCTGCCCCAGCAGTCCCCAGGTCCTCCAAGGCCACAGAGGGCGCCCCTCCTCAAGGCCAGGGCTCCAGCAGCCTCACCATGCACTCTCCCCCGAGGAAGTCAGGGATCACTTCTTTGTCCAAGTAGTCAACAAGGCCTCCAGGGCCCTGGTAGTTGCTGCCACTGTAGATGAGGAACTTCTGCCTGGTGTTCTCATTGATGAAGGGGCTGATCTGAAATGAGGGAGATGAGGCAAGTTGGAAAAGTTGCTTTTTTTATTGAGGTGTAACTAACATACCATAGAATTAACCATATCAAAGGGAACAATTCAGAGGATTTTAGTTCATTCACTATGTTGTGTGACCGTCACCTCTGTCTAATTCTAAGACATTTTCACCTCCCCAGAAGGAAGCCCCACACCCACTAGCACTCACTCCTCCCCTCCCCTGCCAGCCCCTCGAAACCACCAATATGCTTTCTGTCTCTATGGTCTTGCCTATTCTGGACATTTAGTATAAATGGATATGACATGAGGCCTTTATGTCTGGCTTCTTTTATTTAGCATGTTTTCAGGGTGCATCCATGTGTAGTGTTATCAGTGTTTCCTTTTTAGGGCTGAATGCGACTCTACTGAATGAACGGCCATGTTCTGTGTACCCCAGGCAGAACTCCCACACCGAGCTCTAAGCTGCATGTCAATCAGGTTTTTCACATCTTCAGTGCTGAGGCAGTGTCTGATTCAATAAACAGGTGGGGAGGGAGGGAGGGAAGAAGGGAGAGAAACAAGAAAGGACTGAGGCACTTGGCATGGCAGGACACAAGCCAGTTCTGCAAGGAATAATGTTACAGGCAAAAGACTGATTGGGAGTTGGGATCCCACCCAAGTGGTCACTCTCCTTCAGGCCCTACTCTGGAAGACAGTCCCCTGGTCCACCTGGCATGGCCAGGGGAGGGGGGCAGCAGCAGGAGATGGGAGGTGGGTACTTCTCCCACGCCTCCCCACCTCAGTGCCCCTGGGAGCCACAGCTCCCACTGGCAGCCCCAACCCTCATCCCTGTTCCAGCTTGCCTGGGCACTGGCAACAAGGCTATCCCCTATGCTTGTCCCTCCAGCCCTGGGTGGTCAGGGCTTGCTGCAGTGGCTAGTCCCCAGGGGTCTCCCCATCCCACTTGCAGATCACCTGCTTGCAGATGATTACAAAGATGTTTACATGTAATGTTTACATGTAATGTTTACAAAGATCAGGATGTTTCAGGGTGAAAAGCTTTAGTAGCAGGTCCTGCCTGTCCCTCTCATGGCCCCTGCTCTCCAGCTCAGCTTTGACTTATCCACAGAAGCCAGATAACTTTCTGCCCCAGAAATATGTTCACAGTCTCCTGCCGTCAGCCCTTAAGGGCAACCTACTGTCCCAGTACAAGGTCCCATCATCACCACAGCCTGGACTCAGCAGGCACTGGTTTCTGAGCATCTGTCTTCCCAGTCGCCTCAGGGCAGCCGGCCTTTTTGCTCCTTTTTCCTCCACCCCTTGCACTGGTGTTTCAGTTCCTCTAAAGCCCAGTCCTGCCTCCAGGCCTTTACGTATGCCATGCAGGTTGCCTGCTGTACCCTTCCCTCTGCCCTTTCCTGCATGACTCCTGCTCCTTCCTTGGGTCTCAGCCAGAAGTTGACTTCTCTGTGGGACCTTCCTCTGTTCCCCAATCTAATTATCCCCCCACATCAACCCCTACCTGGCTTGCTTATTCTAAGAACCCTGAATGTCCTCGTGCCCTTGTCACAGGAAACCATGAAGCATTTACTTGTGTGAGGTTATCTGGCTTCTCTCTCCCTACCCCACAACAGTGGGAGGGGTGGGGGGGGGAGGTTGCATGGAAACAGTAGCTGGCTGTTGTGGACTCTAAATTCAGGGCCTGGAAATGTGCCTGGCACATACTAGGTGATTAGTAAAACATTGAGTCCATTTAACTCTCAACCCTTGAATCTCTATCTTGGTCAAACCTCTACTTACAGCTGCACTTTTTATGCTTTTGTGGGCACTGAGCACACACACACTCACATCCTGGCAATGGGCAAGGTGCTAGCTCTGAGTCTGTAGGGGTGGGAGGGGCCTGACACTGCACTGGCCTGGGACCAGTAGCAAGGGCCTCAGGGCAGTGGTGTTCAACTGCAAGAGACAACCTGTCAGTGGTTGTGAATTCAACGTGGAACATTGTGACTAGCCTAATTGTGTGCATGTGTGTGCACACAGACATGTGAAGGGTTGCAACATAAAGTGTATTTCTCACTGTGGGTTGTGAGCAAAATGGTCTAATATATACATTTTTCTAATCCTCACCCAAGGATATGTTTATTGATTTTAAAGATTTTTATTTATTTATTTTTAGAGAAAGGGAGGGAGAAAGAGAGGGAGAGAAACATAGATAGGTTGCCTTTCACACACCCCAAACTGGGGACCTGGCCCACAACCCACGCATGTGCCCTGACCGGGAGTCAAACCAGCGACCTTTTGGTTCACAGGCTGGTGCTCACTCCACTGAGCCACAGCAGCCAGGGCTCAAAATGTTTTCATATCCCTATAGCACAGCATCCCAGCACTCCTCAGAACCAGCTGACAGGAATCCCAGGAAGCCTGTACAATTCTGAGTGTGACTCTAGTGTCCACAAAACAGGACGAAGGATACGTAAAATGTGCTCCATCCATATAGTGGAATACTATTCAGACAAAAAAAGGAAGTGCTGAGATATGCTGCAATGTGGAAATCATTATGCTAAGTGAGAGAAGTCAGATGCAAAAATGTGTTTGAGTCCATTTATATGAAATATCTAGAATACAGAAATCTATAGAGACACAAAGTAGGTCCATGGTTGCCGAGAGCTGGGTGGAGGAGGGAAGGGAGTTACTGCTAATGGTTTCCGTGTGGGGTGATGAAAACGTTGTAGAATTAGGTAGCGGATATAGTAACACAACTCTGTGAATATACTAAAAATCACTGAATCATGTACTTTAAAGGGGTGTATGAGTTAGAGGAAACGACACAGGGCGAGCAGGCAGGGCAGCTCACAGAGGGGCTCCTCCCAGTCAGGCTCCTGCTCTTACCAGCGTCCAGAGCACGGGAAAGACACGGGGGGCACGCACAATGAGCAGCCGCCCCAGGGTCTCCGGGTAGTTGTCCTCGACCACCTCAATTATCCGCAGAAAGGCCTTCACCCCCGGCCGCCACAGGTGCCGCATGTTGAGCCCTTCCAGGTCCACCAGGCAGGTCCAGGAGCTGCGGCAGACACGGGCCCTCTCACTCCACCTTGCTGGGCCACCTCTCAGGGCACCCAACACCCTCCGCAGGGACCCAGGGGCTGACAGACAGGGATGGACAGAGAGGCCCAGTGAGGCAGGCCTGGGAGCAGAAGGGGCAGGGGCCACAGGACACTGCTGGATCCTGCCGCTATGGTGAGGTCACATGACAAAGAGGCTCAGAGCGTGGACTCTGAGGCTGAGCACTTGAATTCAAGTGTCACCTTCATCCTGGGCAACTTCCTGCTCATCAGGACAGTGGCAATGACAGTAGCAATCACCAGTTCAAGCAACTGTTGTTCGGATTAAATGAGGTGGTAGATGTAAAGGTGTCTGCAAGAACAGGCACATGGTACCCACTCAATAAAAGCTAGTTATTACTACCGATTGTTGAAAAGATGCTGATGATGAAACAGAGCGTAAGTGCTAAGAGCTGGGTTCAAATCCCTGCTTTGCCATCTGCTGTGTGGCCTTGACCAAGTTACTTAAACTCTCTGTGCCTCCATTTCATTAGTATGAATCCATCAGGAAAATGACCATTTTACTGCTGTGCTAGACCCTGGGAGCCTCTCCATGCCAGCTTCATTCCCTTCACCCCGCCAAACCAGTGTAAAGAGCCCCTTTGTGACACCCTGTCATCTGAGCCATTTGGGATGAATTCTGCTTCTGGCCAGAACCCTGAATGATTCATCCCCCACCCCAGTATATGTCCCCTTAGGAAAGCGCCAAAGGGCAAAGGAACATAATTTTCACAAAGATCAGGGTAATTTGGGATAAAAGCTTCAGTAGCAGGCCCTGCCTTCCCCCCTTCCTGTGGCGGTGACAAGGATGGCCTGAATCAAGGGGCTCAGAAGAGTGCCTGCTGCGTAGTAAGTTCTATATGCATTTGCATCATATCTTCACCATCAATGGTTCTGATCAGCTATAAAGATGTGCCAGAACCAGTGATACTGTTCTCACTTTACAGAAGGGGAAAGGTCCAGAGCCTTTGGGGGCAATGTCACTGTGAGCACTGGTGTGGGAAACTGAGCTCAGGCATAGAAGGTGGGGAAGGCAGAGAGGAATGGCGGCTTCCTGGATGTGCCAGGACAGCTGCGGACCTGCAGGCCTGGGAGACAGAGTGAAGGCGGTACTTGGGGCAGGGGCAGGTCCCAAAAAGCAAAGGCTAGGGGGTGTATGGCATGGCAGACAAAGTCCTTGAGCCTGAGCCAGACAGGAACAGGTTCAAATCCCAGCTCTGCCACTTAACCAGCTTAGCAACTTTGGAAGAGTATCACTACTCTGAGCTTCAGTTTCCCTTTCCATAAAGAACAGGGACAATACAGCCCCTGCCTCACAGGGTCATTGTGAGAAGTAAGTGAGGAGATTTCTGTGGAGTGCCATGCTTTGTGAGCCTTGGCTGTTTTTACTACTCAGGGGAATTTGTCTCTCGGGGGGTTCTTGCCTGATGGGACGGCCAAACTGTTTGGTGTTCCCTTCACACCTCTTCTGTCCTTCCTCATTGACGGAAAGAACCTGGAAGGTAGAGAAGGTTCTGGCCAACATTCACATGGCTGCTCCACCACAGGCAGCCCCCGGGGGCTCCAGGAAGCAGGGACCCCGACTCACATGCTGCAGCAGCGCCTCCTCCCCCACAGCCTTCATCAAGCCTTTGGTGTCCATGTGTCCCAGTCGCAGGATGTACAGGGGGCGGCCATCTTTGCAGAGAGAGGGGATGTTGTTTGGGGAATGCAGGCGAGAGGGCAGGTCAAAGTCATGATGAGCACTTACCCTCCTTAGAGATGAGGGTGCCAGGTGCGGCTCACCTCAGCCCAGTCCACCAACTACATACTAATACCCTGCCTGTTCCCCAGAGGGGCTGGTACCACTTATGGTGAAAGAGACAATGCAAGTGTCAAAACACGCTGGTTTGCTCCACAACAGAAACTGGGTGAGGGGCATGTGGGAACTCTCTGTATGCCCTTTCAACTATTTTGAAAACCCGAAACTGTTCTAACGTTAGAAGTTTAGTTTAAAAACTTTTTTTAAAAAGAGGATATGAGCCATGTAATGAAGGAACATGAAGAGAATAGATAAAAGCTGGCTATAAGCTTTCTGTCAGCCAAAGCAAAAAAGGAAAAACAAGGAATTATATATTTAATACAGTCAATTCTTGTTATTCATGCTAGCTGTTCTATAAAGTCACCCTGAACACTGAATTAGCAAATACAGAACCATTGCTTCTAGGAAAAACACAGGGTCAGGGTTAGGTTCCCGTGGGCCTCTAGTCATAATGTTTTTGTCAACTGATCAATACATAGCCTTGTTTTCTGTTTCTATTTAAGGACACCTTATTTAGTATATGGTGTAGAGTCAGTAACAGTAAACTCACAGCCAGCAGCACTATAAAGCATGTCTGAATGAATCGCATCTAACCCATAACATTTTCTCTGTAAGGCACATCACAGCCTTCTTGCTCTTAGGAACACGACACAGCACTTCTGCGCTATGCTTGGAGCCATTGTAACCAGCAAAATCACTGACCAAAAGCACAAGGATACAAAAACTGTGGCACTAAGTGGACCACAAAAAGGATGCTTGTTTACAGTATGAGAGCTGAAACAGGAAAGCAGAAAGACTTCCAGCGCACCCTCAGCTGGAGAAGTGCAGGTCCTGCAACTCAGATTTTTTTTGCCACTCTGCACATGTCCATGAATGACCACAAAAGCTTCCTGAGTATTGATTTGGAGGCTATAAATAAATTTTAGTGGGTAGGCAAATTCACAACTATGCAACACATGAATACTGAGGATCGACTGTGTGTTAAAAGAAAGTGTCCCAGCCAGTTCTTCAGGAGACTCAAGCATTTGCTCTAATCAGCATACAGTTGACCACTAAACAACACGGGTTTGAACTGCACAGGTCCATTTATCTGTGGAATTTTTCAAGCAATAAACAGTTACCCCTCCAATCCCTAGGTTTAACATCCATGGAGCTAACCAACAGCAGAGCAATGGTCCGATGTTGGGAATCCATGGATGCAGAGGACCAACTGTGCACAAGGGACTTGAGCATCCACGGATTTCAGTGTTCTTAGGGGTTACTGGAAACAACCCCCTGAGGATACCAAAGGATGACTGTAGTTTAGTTTGGGAGCAGTCAAAAGTTATATGTGGAGTACTGTGGCTCAGTTGGTTAGGTGCCACCCCCAAAGTGAAGGGTCACTAGTCAGGTCACATGCCTGGGTTACAGGTTTGGTCCCTGGTTGGTCAGGGCACATATGAGAGGCAACCAATCAATGTTTCTCTCTCACATCACTGTTTTCCTCCCTTTCCCTCTCTCTAAAAATAAATAAATAAAAATCTTTAAAAAAATACGCTTGGATTTTCAACTGCGTGAGGGGGGTCAGCATCTCTAATCCCTGCATTGTTCCAGGATCAACTGTATATGAATTTTTATATACAGAACATTGAAAATCATAGTAGGCACTGGCTTCAATGACAAAAGAGCAAGAATCACAAGCACAATCTAACCATGGAAGACTTGGCCCCTCCCCTCAGCAAGTGTGGGTGGCATTAATGTGAAGAAGCCACAATATTTCACCTGAGCCACCCAACCTATGTATACTTGTCTGTCCCCTTGCCCCCACACCAGCCTGTTTTCATAATAAACTTTATTGTAACAGAAAAGTCAAAGATATTTATAGTGGGTTGAATATCCCCCCAAAATTCATGTCCACCCATAATTTCAGAACGTAGCTTTATTTGATAATAGGGTCTTTGCAGATGTAATTAGTTAAGTATCTCAAAAGGAAATCATACTGGATCAGTGTGGGCCCTATATCTAATAACTGGGGGTCTTTATTAGAAGAGGAAAGGACACAGAGAGAGACACAAAGAGGAAGGCCATGTGAATAGAGAGGCAGAGACTGGAGTGATGCTATCAAGCCAAGGAACACCTGGGGCCAAGAGAAAAGCTCTAAGAAATAAGGAAGGATTCTCCCCTAGAGCCTGCAGAGGGATCAAGGCCTTGCTGACACCTTGATTTCAGACTTCTGGCCTCCAGAACTGGGAGAGAAAAAACTTCTGTTGTTTTAAGCCACCTAGTTTGGGGCCATTTGCTATTGCAGCCCCAGGATACTATTTGCCTGAAGCCCAGCTCTGCCATCTTCATGGCTGGGTTGTCATCTCCAGATGTCCAAAAGAATCAAAAGAAAAAGTAAGAAGGATGAAAAGTGGGATTCAAAGTGCATTCAGCAGCAACAGATGTGTGCACTATCCATTATGTAGGTCAAGGAACGCACCTATGTCCTGGTAGTGCCAGCCCCCTGCGTAGAACTCCTCCAGGAGGGCAGGGGGGTGCCAGGTCTGAAGGAGGAGATCCACCTGGTGCTGCTTTCGCCAGCTCAAGGACTGGCACAACATCTCCCGGGCCTTGTCTAGGTGGAAGTCACGAGCCCGCAGGAACCGAAGGATATGCTGATCTTTGGGAATCTGAGAAGAAGGAGGAGCAACCCGTAGAACAGTATTTCCTAACCCAGTAGATAAAATTATGGAAAATGAATCTCTTGTCTCATCTAAAAATACTTATCTGGGGAAAAGACCAAATGCATCCCCAAGCCAAGAATTGCTTGCCACTACCAGAAGCCAGAGGAAAAACATAGAATAGATTCTCCCCGGGACCTTCCAGAAGGAACCAACCCTGTTCTCACCTTGAGCTCAGACCTCTGGCCTCCAGAAATGGGAAGGAACAAATTTCTGTTGTTTTAAGCCACCCAATTTGTGGCATTTTGTTTCAGCAGCCCCAGGAAATTAATACAACCTTCTTAACAGTTTGTTATATAAGCTGATAAATAATGCCCCCTTTTTGTGCCTATTGTTCAGGCTGCATTCCTGCCACATATAACCCAAAAAGCCTAATAGCTGAGGTGACAGGCTAAGACCCCACCAGCTCTTCTTCCTTCCCTAGGGTATATATCAACAGTCAAGGGAAAGCCAACCCCAATCAAAAGCACAGTTTACCGGGTGTTCAGTCTGAACTAGACATGGCTCTAAGCACTTTACATGAATTCCCATTAATTCACTCTGGAAGATGAATGCTAATGTTATCCCCATTTTACAGATGAGGAAACAGGGGCAGACAGGTTACATCACAGCTCAACACTAACTCCCTTGTCTGCTCCCCAAAGTGGGGAGGGGATGCTGGGAGAAAGGGCCAGCAATTCACGACCAAGCAGGAAGTCCTTATCAAACAGAGTTGAAGGTCAAGTCCATAGTAGGGACCCAAATGCATTGTGGACCTTTGTGTGATGGGGCTTAGAGTCTAAAGGCAAACTCCACATGCGATCGAAAATCAACCCTTGCAACTCACTAAATCTCTTTTATTTATTTTTCTTTTAAGATTTTGTTTATTTATTTTTAGAGAGAGGGGAAGGGAGGCAGAAAGAAAGGGAGAGAAACATTGATGTGAGAGAGAAACATTGATCAGTTGTTTCATACATGCCCTGACCAGGGGCTGAACCCACAACCCAGGCATGTATCCTGACTGGGAATCAAACCAGTGACCTTTTGGTTTGTGGGACGATGCTCCAACCAATTGAGCCACACTGGTCAGGGCCATTAAATCTCTTTTTAAGAGAACAGTGTGCATGGTTATGTGAACAGCAGTAGTTGTCAATTGGGGGTGACTGTGCCCCACAGGGGACATTTGGTGATACCTGGAGCCATTTTTGGTGGTCACAGCTGGGGAAGGAAAGCTCGTGGGTGGAGCTCACAAGTGGGTGGAGGTCAGAGATGCTGCTCAAAACCCTACAGTTAACAGGATGGCCCCCACCAGAAAGAACTGTCTGGCCTTGCCCTGGTCGGGTGTCTCAGTTTGTTGAGCATTGTCCTATACACCAAAAGGTTGTGGGTTTGATACCTGGTTGGAGCACATACAAGAGGCAGCCAATAGATGTTTCTCTCTCACGTCTATGTCTCTCTCTCTCTCTCTCTCTCTCTCTCTCTCTCTCTCTCTCTCACCCTCCCTCCCTCCCCCTCTAAAACCCGTAAGCATGTCCTCCAGTAAGGATAAAAAAATTATTTGCCCTCAAATGTCAACCGTGCCAAATCACTGATAATGCACAACACACGTTGTAGATAAATGAGACAATATATAATGAAAAGAAGGCAAAATCTAAGTATCCAGCATTGCTAATCACACAAACTTATTTCCCTGACCCTTCCCCCCCAGTGCCTGAGGCTGAGCAGCTATAACTGAGTATGCGTCTGCTCCAGCAAGCCCCAGCCCTGCACCTACCTTGCCTCTGTGCGTCTCCTGCAGCCAGTGCCGAAGCTGAATCAGGCAGCTCTCCTGCATGGGCGTGAGATGGCCCAGGCACCTTTCGATGTAGTCTACATCCAGCTTGTCCCCTGCAAGAGAAGATGGGAGCTTCAGGACAAGAAGGAGATGCTGTGCCTCTTCACCACCATGTCTATCCTTTCTGGAACCCATACCTTACTGGCCACCTTAGATCTGAAATGTAGTTCCAAGCCACAGGGTAGCCCTTTTACTGGATGACAGCCTCATGGGCTCCAGGTCCTCTAGCCTTTCCAATCCATTTCCAGGGTGGTTCTGAAAATTCATGCTGGGACAAGCCTGGATCTCACAGTGACAAGTGATATGTCCCCTTAGACCTTCAGAAATAGAAATAATCCCCACCTTTTAGAGCTGTCCCACCCTCTGAATATTTTTTTCCATCCCCCCTTCCTTTTTTGGCATGCATCAGCTTGTTCTTTATATCTATGGGTCTGTTTCTAATTCATTTTGTTTACTCATTTGTTTTGTTTTTTTTTTTAATTCCACATAAAGTGAAATCATATTTGTTTTTCTCTATCTTATTTCACTTAGAATAACACCCTCTAGGTCCATCCATTTTGTCATAAATGGCAATATTTCATTCTTTTTTATTGCTGAATAATATCCTATTGTATATATGTACCACATCTTCTTTATTTGGCTACCTATAGACACTTAGGTTGCTTCCATATCTTCACTATTACCAGTAATGCTGCAATGAACATGGTGCATATATCCTTTCAAATTAGTGTGTGTTTTTTCTTCAGATAAACACCCAAAGTGGAATTGCTGGATCATATGGCTGCTCTATTTTTAATTTTTTGAGGAACCTCCATACTGTTTTCCACAATAGCTGGACCAATCTGCATTCCCACCAATGGTGCACAAGGATTCCCTTTTCTCCACATCCTTGCCAACACTTGTTTGTTAATTTATTGATGATAGTCATTTGACAGATATGAGGTGATATCTCATCATGGTTTTTATAAAGATTTTAGTTTTAAGACTTTATATAATTTCTTTTTAGAGAGAGGAAGAAAAATGTCGACTGATTGCCTCTTGCACACCACCAACTTGGGACCTGGCCCATAAACCCAACTGACTGGAAGTTGTGCCCTGACTGGAAATTGAACCAGCAACCCCTTGGTTCAAAGGCTGGCACCCAATCCACTGAGGCACACCAGTCAGGGCTCATTTATGAATATTTTCTACCATTCATTTGGTTGTCTTTCGTTTTATTGATGGCTTTCTTTGATGTGCAAAAACACTTTAGTTTGATATAAGTCCCATGTGTTTGATTTTTTCTTTTGTTTCCCTTGCTTGGGGAGATATGAGTGTATAGCCAAAAACATATCACTAAGAACGATGTCAAAGAGTTTATGCCTATGTTTTCTTCTAGGAGTTTTATGGTTTCAAGCATTACATTTAAGTTATTAATCCATTTTTAGTTTATTTTGTGTATGATGCAGGAAAGCAGTCCAATTTCATTTTTTGCCTGTATCTGTACAGTTTTCCCAACACCACTTATTGAAGAGACTCCCTTTACCCCGTTGTATATCTTTCCCTCCTTTGTTGTAGATTAATTGGCCATATAAGTGAAGATTTCCTTCTGGGCTGTCTATGCTATTCCATTGATCTATACATCTGTTTTCATGAAAGTGTCATACTATTTGGGTTATTGTAACTTTACAGTATAGTTTGATATAGGAGGCATGATACCTCCCACTTTGTTCTTTCTCAAAGTTTATAAGGCTATTTTGTGGTCTTTTGGGGTTCAGTATAAAGTTTAGAATGAGTTGTTCTAATTCTACAAAGAATGCCACCGATATTTTAACAGGGAATGCATTGACTCTGTAGAGTAGTCTGAACAGTGAGGACACTTGAACAGTATTAATTCTTCCAGTCCACGGCCAAGGTATATCCTTCCACTTATTTGTATTTTCAATTTACTTCTTCAATGTCTTATAGTTTTCTTATAGAGTACATGTCTTTCACCCCTTTGGTTAAATTTATTTGTTTTCTTAATTTCTCCTCATCATCGTTTGCTATTGGTGTAAAGATTATTAACAATATGGCATGCATCATGCATCATCTCAGTGAGTTCTTCCAGCACTCCTATGAGGTGTTCCACTTTACAGAAGACAAAACTGAAGCTGAGAGAGGTTAAGTGAACTCATATGAGTAAATGCATGTAGTGTGCTTGGCATAACAGGCGATTAATAAATACCAGTTTCTTTTGCCTTCCAACCACCCCAGGCCCTTTGTGGGGTGTGAGGCTTTTGGTAGGCAGAGCCCTGACCCCAAAATACAGCCCATAGCTGCACAGATCATTTCCACTGTTCAATCCCATCTCACACAATTGAGCTGTTCAGGGTCTGCATGTGCTGACATTTAAAGGCTGTGCTCCAACCTGAGGTCCTGTTGCCCACCCTTAACTTTTGGGGTGGCAGATGCTGGCATGGTGAGGCATCTCAGGGTGTTAGCCCCTCAGCAATGGATTGAGACACTCTATAAAGAGCAGCCCCATGGGCATGGCTCATTTTTTGTGTGCAGATAGCACAATAAGAAAACAATGGTTCCTTCTGAAGCAAAGCTTGGGGCTGGGGGGTCATGCCATCTGCTCTAGGAGGCATCTGGGTAACCAGAGGCAGAAGGGATGTTGGGAGTGGGTAACTGTCCAGACCCAGAAACACTCACAGAAAAATTGGAAGCAGAGATGCTGGAGGGCAAGGGAGGCCATGTGGGGTGGGGGTGAGCAAGGAAGGGCTGAGGTAGAAAACACAAGGGAGGCAGGAGATACCAGCATTCTTCCAGCCTCCAGGCAGCTGTGAAGGCCTCTTTCTCCTGAACACAAAGCCTCAGTTATTCAGAGCAGGGTGGAAGGGGCATGACTGTGCCTCCCACCAGCCATACTGAGTGCCAGCCCTGCTTTGGACAGCACAGAGAAGGAAGGAAAGGCCTGTGTAAAACAGGAAGGGTGCAGGACATGACCCACAGAATGTATGCACAAGAAGGGGTAGAAGTGTGGTGTTATTTTAAAAAATATTTTTTAAGATTGTATTTATTTTTTAGAGAGAGGAGAAGGGAGAAAGAGGGAGAGAAACATTGATGTATGGGAAAAAATTAGTTGCCTCTTGCATGCCCCCAACCAGAGACCTGGCCTGCAACCCAGGCATGTGTGTGCCCTGACCAGGAATCGAACCAGCGACCTTTTGGTTTATAGGCTAGTGCTCACTGAGCCACACCAGCCAAGGCAGTAAGAAAAATTTTTAGTATTTAAAAAATGTATGTACAATAGTGGGCAGCTAGTTGGTGCAGAATAAATCATTGTTAAATGAACGAATTTTGTTCTTCCTAAACACATTCCCAGATTCGGTTTCGGTTCCATGGTCTATCTCTATGTCAGACAGGCCCCTCCCTCCAGTGCCCCCATGAGAAACTGAGGTGTGATGAGCACAAGGGCACATAGTTAAAGCTGGATGCTGGGGTGGGGAGGGGTGTGGTTTTGTGTCCTAGGTTTTTCCCTTTAACATCATATTGTGAATATTTTCCATGTCAATAAAAGTCTGAAATATGACAAAGTACTAATTGCCTTAATATGTAAAGAGCTCTCAGAAAGTAGAAGAAATTAATAGGCAAATAGGAAAATGGACAAAAAACAAGAAGAGGGATTCACAAATAAGCTAATTGGAGTCACTAACCATGAAAAAATATACTTGGCCTCCCTCATAGGAAAGAAGTAATCACTAATCTACTAATGTTCACTTTTTGCCTTCCAGAAGTTTAAAATGTTTAATAGCAGTCTCGTGAGGAGCCGAGGTGAAATCAGGAATTGACAAAGCTACACACTTTTGGTGGAACATTACCTAGTACAACTTCTTTACAGGCCTAATTAGTAAATCTTGCAAAATTTCAGTTGCACATAACCTTGACTCATCAGTTCAACTTTTAAAATTATATGCTATGTATATACTCACAGAAATGTTTTTAAAAACACAGCCATACCACATTATTTGTATATATTTTTTTTTAATGAAAACATGCCCTGGTCGGGTAACTCAGTTGGTTAGAGCATCATTCCGATACACCAAGGTCATAGGTTTAACCTGGTCAGGGAACATGTAAGAATCAACCAATGGTTGCATAAATGAGTGGAACAACAAACTGATGTCTTTCTCTTTCACTCTCTCTCCCTCCCTTCCTCTCTATCTTTAAACTCAATAAATAAAATTTGTTTAAAAATTTTTTCTAAAAATCATGGAAGCAACTTAAATATCCATCAGTAGGGGACTAGCTAAATGAACTAATTAAAAATAATCAATAGTAATTGCTTCTGAGCCTTTTGGCTAAGATCAAGTGAAATAAGCAATAATTTTTTATTAATAAATAAGCCATGGTGTAGCCACACCATGAAATACTTCAAAGAGCTAAGATACATGCACTGATACAGAAAGCTATTCAAGAAACATTAGTAAGTGAAAAAAAACAAAGTAGCTAATAGAATATATCATGTGCTCTCATTTGTTCAACCTGGGTTATACATGTATGTATGCATGCATGCATGTGTATATACATGCATATGTACATGTATGTACATTTTGTGTACATATAGATGTCTAGACATTTAAGGAGAGCAAAGGAGTCTTACTTCCTACTTGACATCTTCTTAGCAATCTGAATTTTTTCCCACCATGATCATGCATCACTCATATAATTTAAAATAGTAATAAAACCAGAGAAAAAGCCATCAGATCAGGTCAATTCCTGATCTAAAAAAAATGAACCAGTTCTGGCTCTTGGGCTGGAGGAGAGAGAGAGGGCACAGCAGCTGTGAGAGGGAGGAGGCTGAATCGTCCCAGGACCCCAACGCATCCCTTAGGGGATCCATGGAAGTTCTCCCCCCACAGAGGGTGCAAACCCCATGCAGACTTCCTCAGACTTCAGCCTTCAGCTGCAGTTACCTACCGTTAGTACCAACCATCTCTGAATTGGCACCCTGGGTGCTTCTGAGCCCATCAACCTCCAGGGAGCTGGGATCTCCCAGCCCAGGCTGGGAGCAGGCATCCTCCTCTTGGGCTGGGGCAGGCATCCACCGGGGAATGTGAGAGGTGCCCTGAGAGATGAGCTCGTTCAGGTAATGCTCAATCACCTCCTTCCCCTGGAAGCCAGAGAAAACTAAGACACATCAGCACCGCGCAGGACAGTGGGGTAACGGCACCAGCCTGGGAGTCATCCCAGCTGCTCTGGTCCCAGCCCTGACACATGGCTACTGAGCAGTTGAAATGTGGCTGGACCAAATGGAAATGTGCTGTGAATGTTAAATACACACCGAATCTGCAAGACTTGGGACTAAACAAAGAATGTAAGTTTTATATTGATAATTCATTGGACAAAACATATTATTAAAATGAATTTCATCTACTCAGTGATGGGTCTGATATCTTTAAACCAAGCAGGGGCAATTTTAACGAGGAAAAAGCACCACACAATGTCACTTCTGTGTCCATAGAGTTCATACAACAACTTGGGAACAACCAAGACAGTGATATGATGCCCCCATTATGGGCTTGCTGTCCATCCATCATCTCCTGCAAATGGCCATTGTTAGAATACCCATACTACAGATGACGAAGTTTAAAGATCTTGCCTGATGTCACATGGGTTGTCAGGTGGCACAGGAGGCTTCAAACCAGGACTGGAACCCCAAAGTTCTGTGCACTATCCTCCCTGTGACTGATGGAACCCCTCTCTTACCCTCTTGACGTTGGCTGTGTACTGCTTCATTGCAATCTTTTCCAAGGCACTTTCAAAGCCAAAGAAGGACCGGATGTCAAGTGAGGCAGATTGCTCAAAGCAAGTCCACTCTTCATTCTCAGGGTGGACCTGAAAGCAAGGCAAGGATGATGACACAGTCCCAGGGTGGGAGGCACATGCTCTCCCCCAGGCTCTCTTGGTGTTCTGGGCCCTGCTAGAGCATACAGTGGATGGCACAGTCACAGCTGGTGACATCCAAGGGGTCTGGCAGTGCCAAGAGCCCCCACCCAGAGTAGAAAACAAGGTCTAAAGTGTTAGAGAGCAAAGAACCTTCTCAGGAGGGGCAGGAAGAAAGTGGATCTGATATCTGTGCTCCTGTCACTTAAAAATTATATGTATATAGATCTGCATGAGCTGGATGGCTCCTACAGTATGGGGGATGACTCAGCACCAGGATCCTGGCATCTGCTTTCTCAGTTCTCTCCCCAAAGCCACTGTCCCCAGTCTCCTCTCAAGCATCTCTGGTCCACTCTGCCCATCCCACTTTGCTGGAGTCCAGGTTGCAGCTATCATCCTGATGTGGTGCAGCTTGTGGAAGCTTGGTCCATTGATAAGCTGTCTTTTATCCTTCATAGCTTTTGGACCGTTTCTGTATCCTTAAAGTGCTCCAGGAGCACAGAGTTCCAGTAAATGCATAATCCATGGAAGTACAGTGACATTCAAACAAATATGAGTTTCTGTACTCAGTGAGTTCTTTGAGCATCCTGATAGCCAGTGTTTTGAATTCTGCATCTGACAGGTAGAGATGCTTTGGCTCCCTGCCTTGGTATCGTGGCCTATTGTAGAAGAGCAGACCTATAAATTGTGTGGGGTGGAGCCTGAGGTGATCAAGAAAAATCAACAGGAAACTAACACTGGAGGGGATGAAACTGAGTATCGAATCAATGATTTGGAACATAAAAAAGAAAAAAGCATTCAATCAGAACAACAAGAAGAAACAATAATTCAAAATAACAAGGACAGAATAAGAAGCCTTTGGGACATCTCCGAATGTACCAACACCCAAATCATAGGGATGCTAGAAGGAGAACAGGAAGAGCAAGAAATTGAAAACTTATTTGAAAAAAATAATGAAAGAAAACTTCTCTAATTTGCTGAAGGAAATAGACATACAAGTCCAAGAAGCACAGAGAGTTGCAAACAAGTTGGACCCAAAGAGGTCCACACCGAGACACATCATAATTAAAATGCCAAAATTTGAAGATAAAGAAAGAAACTTAAAAGCATCAAGAGAAAAACAGAGACTTACCTACAAAGGAATTCCCATAAAAATGCCAGCTGATTTCTCAAAAAAAAAAAAAAACTTTGCAGGCTAGAAGGGACTTGCAAGAAGTATTCATAGTGATGAAAAGCAAGGACTTACAACCTAGATTACTCTAACCAGCAAAGCTATCATTTAGAATGGAAGGGCAAAAAAAAAAAAAAATAGAATAGAAGGGCAGATAAAGTGGTTCCCAGATAAGGTCAAGTTAAAGGAGTTCATCATCACCAAGCCCTTATTATGTGAAATGTTAAAGGGACTTATCTAAGAAAAAGATCAAAACTATGCACAGTAAAATGACAACAAACTCACAACTATCAATAACTGAACCTAAAACAAAAACAAACCAAGCAAACAACCAGAACAGGAACAGAATGACAGAAATGGAGATCACTTGAAGGGTTATCAGCTGGGTAGAAAATGGGGAAAAAGTACAGGGATTAAGAAGCACAAATTGGTAGGTACAAAATACACAGGGGGAGGTTAAGAGTAGTATAAGAAATGTGAAGCCAAAGAACTTGTATGCACAACCCATGGACATGAACTAGGGAAGAGATTGCTGGAGTGAATGGGGGTACTGGGTGGAGGTGGTGAAGGGGGAAAATTTGGGACAACTGTAACAGTGTAATTAATAAAATGTATTTTAAAAAATAGAGGGGAGTGGTGGGGGAGGAAGGCAGAAAATTGTACATGAACAACAATTTAAAAAATAGAAAAATAAAGATCTCACAAGTTAAAAAAGTATATGTATATAATATATATAAATAGGTAATATATGTAATATAATACATCATATATAAATAAATTATACACAAATATACATTTTATCTTTTTAAAGATTTTATTTATTTACTTTTAGAGAGTGGGAAAGGGAGACAGAAAGAGGGGGAGAGAAACATTGATGCACAAGAAAAATATTGATCAACTGCCTCCTGCACACCCCCAACCGGGGGCCTGGCCTGAAATCCAGGCATGTGCCCTGCCTGGGAATCAAACTGGTGAGTTTTCAGTTTGTGAGATGATGCCTAACCCACTGAGCCACACCAGTCAGAGCCAAATATACATTTAGATATATATCTTAAAAATGCATGTTATGTGTTTATATACAATATATAAAAATAAATATTTACATACATAAGCAAAGACAAACTTCATTGACAGAGCTACCATGCAGACCCAGGCCTAGTGCCTCTCAAACTCCCACAGGCAGAAGTGCTACCAGGGAGCCTATTAAAGATGCAGAGACCCAGGTGGATTAGATCCAGGGTGGGGCCCAGGAATCTGCATGTCACAAGCAGCCTCAGTGATGCTGATTCAGTTGTTAGTGGAACTTGTTCTGAGAACCACTACACTAAATGGGATTTAAAAAACTCCCACCCACACCTCCCCAGACATAAACATCTGCACATCTTAGGCCCAGTTTCCAGGAGGCTCCAAGAAAAGCTGGAGGTGTGCAAAGAAAAAAGTATTCTCCGGACACCTGCTGTGTATAGGGCACCACAGGACAGATGCAGGAACCAAGGTCTCCCTTGGGGGTGGGGGAGGCTAGGTGCAGACACAGCAGCAACACCTGTAATGTGCCATAGTTGTCACACCAATGCCATTTGGGATCTAGCACAGCTACATCGTCTCATTTGCCCCTCTAGCACTTGAGGAGGCAGGTTCTGCTGAGATCCCCTTTTGCAGAGATGAAAGGGTGGCTCATGAAAGGGGAAGCAGTGTGCCCAACACTACTCAGCAGGAAAGTGGCAGAGCCCTGGCCAGTGTGGCTCGCGTGGTTGAAGCATCATCCAGTAGACAGAAAGGCAAGGGTTTGATTCCTAGCCAGGGCACATGTCCAGGGTCCAGGTTCAAACCCTGGTAGGGGTGCATAGGAGAAGGCAACCAATCAATGTTTCTCTCTTACGTCGATGTTTTTTATATCAATGTTTCTCTCTCCCTTACCGTCTCTCTAAAAGCAATGAAAAAATGTCCTCAGGTGAAGATAAAAAAGGGAAAGAAGAAAGAAAGAAAAGTGGCAGAGCTGGGTTCCAAATGCCTGCAGAGGCCTCACTCCATCAGGACCCCTGCAGCCCTCATTCTGGCCTCCCTCAGCCACCAAAGGGTCTTCCCACCTGCTGTTCCTTCCCCCCGAACTCATTTCCTAGCCCTCTCCTCCCTCAGCTCCAGCTTCCACTGCACCTCCTAAGGGAACACTGTCACCAGAGGAAGACAGGGCCCCTCCTCTTACTTTCTGTAATTCTAGCTTCTCCATCCCATCTCAGCATGTGTGTCAAAGTTCTGTCTGTACTGATTTGGTTTTTCTCTGGACAAAGTTATAAGTCTATACTGATTTGGGTGTTTTTTGTTGTTGTTTTTCTGGACAAAGTTACATGTCCATACTGATTTGCTGCCCTCTCTCCCAGCCTGTGCTTCCCACTGGAATGGATGTTCCATGAGGACAATGGTCAGGCCAACTGGTCCACCCCTGGGTGCCCAGCACTTGTCAGGGTGCCTGACACATAGTAGGTACTCAGTCAGTATGTGCTGGAGAATAATAATAATTATCCTTGATTATATTAAAAAGTAACACACAGCCCTGGCTGGCATAGCTCAGTGGTTTGAGCACAGGCCTGCAAACCAAAGGGTTGCCAGTTCGATTCCCAGTTCAGGGCACAAGCCTGGGTTGCTGGCTGGGTCCCCAGTGGGGGGCCTGTGAGAGGCAACCACCCATTGATGTTTCTCTCCCTCTCTTTCTCACCTCCTCCTCTCTCTAAAAAGAAATAAAATCTTTTAAAAAATTAAAAATAAATAAAATTTAACACATATACAGGGCTTAGTACATGCCAGGCACTGGTACAAGGGGTGTGGATAATTTACTTCCTCTAATCCTCACCACAATCTATGGGGTAGGCACCATCATTAACCCCATCTTACAGGCAGATAAATGGGGAACAGTTTCTTGAAAGCAGGAGAGAGAAGAATAGAGGAAGAAGGCAAGTTGCCAGATTTAGCCATAAAATGCAGGATCCGTGGCATTTGAATTTAAGATAAACAACATAAAATAGTTTAGTAAGTATGTCTCAAGCTATACTGGAGACTGCTTAAACTTGTAAAAAAAAAAAAAATCAGCTGTGTATCTGAACTGTAGATGTAAGGAGCTCCTGCACTTTATCCCACAAGGCTCTGGGAGGGAGGGAGTTGGCCTGGACACTGGTACTCAGGGCCAGGAGGAGGGGCAGGGGTCGCCAAGCCGGTGCTCACCGTGTAGCTGCAGTTCTCGTGGACCACCACGCGGCTAGCAAAAGTCTCGTTGTGCGCTTCGATGTGGAGGGTCCTCTCTTTCCAGTTCAAGACGTTTTTCTGCACGAAAACCACGTGCTCCACACCAGCGATCTGCAAGGGAAGGGGCAGTGGGGATGTGCAGAAGGTGAGGGGGTGGGGGGCATGAACCCCGAGGGTAAGCCCCAGTAACCCCCAAACCCCAAGACCCCCACCCCACGCCTGCCTGCCCACCCACCTGGGCCAAGATCTCCGACTCCATCTCCCCAGCCCCCCATTCCGGGACCCTCATTAGGGCCTAGTACCCCAACACCCCGCCCAGTCCCAGCCCAGCCTCCCGGCTCTTGTCCCTTCCGACCAGCTGGCCCTCCGACCCAAACCCCACCGCATAAACCCCTTCCAGCACCCACCCCACTGCCTGGCCCCGCCCCTGGCCCCCACAGGTGCTCCTCCCGTGCTGGCCCCCCACCACCCTGTCAGATCTCCTACTCTGCTCCCCCGCTCCCTGGGCTCCCACACCTTCCGCAGTAGCCGCGGGGCTTCCACGCGTAGCCGGCAGCTCCGCTCCACCACATGCACCGCGCCATCCTCACTACGGGACTCGCACAGGATCTCGCTGCCCAGGAAGACAGGGATCTGCGGGCAGGTGGGGAAGCGCTTCTCATAGGCCTGGGGGTAGAGGGGAGTGAGTGAGAGTGGGTGGCCGAGGTCCACCGGCACAGCCCTGCTCCTGCCCTGGGGGGAATGTCCTCTCATTTCTCATTTGACAGAGGGGTATGGAGAGTGCGCAGAGCATTCCTGGCGCCTGGGGAGCGCAATGACCTCTGCTGCCTTACCAACAAGACCATCATTTGCCTGTGCAGTGACTTGGCAGATCACCTTTTGGCTTTATATTTGGGCTTTCGCCCTCAGACGAGAGCGGACTTGCCAGGGATATTTTAAAAGAAAGCATCTGTGAGGAGAAAAAAAAATTGAACAAAATTCAACACCTCTTCATGACAAAAACTCAACAAGCAAGGAGAGAAGGACATTTTCTCAACCTGATAAAGGGCACCTACAGAAAACCACAGCGAACCTCACACTCGGTGGTGACAGACTGACCACTTCTTCCTCCAGAGCAGGAAACAAGGCAAGGCTGTCTACTCCGGCCACTTCTGTTCAGCATCCTAGAGGTTCTAGCCAGAGCAGGAAGGCAACTAAGAAAGAAAAGGCATCTAGATTGGAAGGTGAGAGTCTGTGCCCACTTCCAGAAGTACCAGGGTCAGAGCCACTGGGGGGCGCGCGAGCATGCGTGGCTGGAGACATTCAAGCAGGATCTGCTCCAAGCGCCGGTCACAGCCCACATGCCCCGGAATCGGGATCAAAACGAGCTCCAAATATAGTGCCGACATCTGAGGACACACACTCCCACCCCCAACCCTGCCAGAGGAGAGGCGGCACCCACCCAGCTCAGAGTGACAGAGGCAGGGGAGGGGAAAGGAAGGCATGAAACCGTGCCTGGTGCCCTTGGGGTTCTCCCGGCCCCACAAGGCCAGCCCAGCGAGTCCTCTGCCAGGGTCAGGAGGATAAGCACTGCCTCCTTGCCATATGTCAAAACTGGTTGCTTTGTACAAACACACCAGCATTAGAATAAGGCACATTGGTCGTGGAAGGAAAGTGCACCATGGGGCTCCGAGACTGGGCTCTAAGGACTGGCAAGGGAGGCCCCTGAACCCTCTTTGAAAGGAAGACGTTTCCCCACGGAGGAGGGAGCCTCACAGCAAAGTGGATGAGAGATGAGAGCTGGAGGAGCTCCACCTCCTCCCAGCAGAGGGACAAGTCCCTTCCTTTCTCTCAGTCCATTTTATCATCCTGAAGAATGGGTGTGTACCAAACTCGTCTCCCAGAAGACCAAACCAAGTTGAAAATCTCACTCAGAGTGTGGCACGTTGCAGGCACCCAGCATTTTCCCTCTCCAGTCAACAGGACTCAAATGGTGGCACAGTACAGGTTTGCAAGAAACAGAACACAGCTCCTTCCCAGCCCTTTTCGGAGCACTCTGCTGGCATCAAATGCAGGGTGAGCATGAGGAGCCAGCTTGGGTCCCACTTCTGTGATGCACAGATGGATGCTGACATGTTTTGAAAGTATAAGGAGGGAAAGGGGTGCATATTTCAGAATTGGACAGGTTCAGTTTGAGCCTCTGCTACTTTCTCACTGGATGACCTTGGGCAAGTTGCTTGCCCTCTCTGAGACTCCGTTTCTTTATCTCTAATGTGAGGATGTCACCAGATTGTGTCTCAGAGTAGTTGGTACTCATCAAGCCTTGACTCTGCTCTTCCAGCTGTGTTTGTTCTTCCATTTAACCCTCTGCATGGCATCTCATTTGACAATGAGGAAATCAGGGCCCAGAGAGGCTAAGTAACTTACCCAAGGTCACACAGTTCAAAATGGTGAATCTGGATTTGAATCCCAAGCTGGCTCAGTCCCCATTCCCTCAGGAACCTCTTGCTCAGCAGCAGGTCTTATTCTGCCCAGCAGCTCAGAAACAGAGCCAGGCTTTGTCCCCTGGGGCTGTGTGGTCACAATTTCTCCTTTCTCTACCCTCAGTCCTTCAACTCTTGCCAGGCAGTGGCCACACTACTCCTTAGCTTCTCCACGTCCATTGACTGTTTTTCAGTCTCTCTCCTGCTCCCCAGATGAAAGGAACTGGATACCCAGAACAGATCCCACACTCCGTACTGTGGCCTCCCAAGCCCTGGGAGATCTGTCCCACCAGCCCACCTCCCACCCCAGCCTCCTTCACTCTGCTCTAGCCACGCCAGCCTCACTGTTTCTAGAACACACTGTTATGAGTTGATTTGTGCCCCCTACCTCCAACAAAACTCAAGTGTTGAAGTCCTAACCCCCAGGACTTCTGAATATGACCTTATTTGGAAGCAGGTTTGTTGCGGATGTAATTAATTAAGATGAGGTCATACTGGAGTATGGTGAGCCCTACTTCAATGTTACAGATGTCCTTATAAAAGGGAAAATGTGGACACAGAGATACACACGGGAATACCACATGAAGATGAGGGCACTGACTGGGGTGACTCCTCTACAAGCCAGGAAACACCAGGGATCACTGGCAACACCAGAAGCGAGGAGAAAGGCCTGGAACAGTTTGTCCTTCTGAAGGAACCAACTCTGCCGACACCTTGATCTCAGACTTCTAGCCTCCAGATTGTGAGATTAAAAATGCCTGCTGTTTAAGCCCCCTAGTGTGTGGTGTTTTGCTCTGTCAGCCCCAGAAAACAGGAAATCCACCCACCAAGCTTGCTCCTGCCCAGGGCCTTTGCACTAGCTGTTTCCCCTGCTTGGAACACTGATCAATTCACTTGACAGTGAGGTGAGACGAGATAGGAGTCACCAAGTCTCCCAGAAGGTAGAGGACAAGGATGGGGGCTGAGGAGACTCTACACTTCAGGGACTTGTCTGTCTCTGCTGGCCCCTCTTCCTGAGACACCCTCCCCCCACTTCCCCTGCAAGGCTGCCTCCTCCCTCGTGCTCTGCCCTGTAGCCCGTTCATTTACTTGATAGCACTATGGCACTTTTAACCATATATACTCACTTGCTTGCATGTGGCACACCAAAGGCCTGGGCTGCATGCTTTTCAGCAGCACTAACCTCATACCTGCATCCATCTCAGTTCTTGGCACACACTAGGGCCTCATAAAGAAATGCCAACGAGCAGAGAAAGAAATAAAATAAACTTGCTAAAGTCCCAGATAGCCCCAAGAAGGTGTTGGAAGGGAATGACAGGCCATGGCTCAGCACACACAGCCAGCTAAGGGCACTGAGCTTCACTGGCCAACTTCCTGTCATAACAAACCTTGTTAGAAGAGCCCCATCTGGAGCCCCCAGATAACAGGGGGAAGTCGTGGGGGCTGATCAGCAATAGACAGACGCTTGGGCACAACTCACCCTGCCTGTGCAAGGGAAGGCACTGCCTTCTTCAAGTGAGTGGTGGCTGCTCCAACGACAGAGCCACCCTGGGTGCTGGGGGTCCCCAGAGCTCAGTTTCCATCTGGAAGGCAGGGGCCCTGAAATAAGGAGTCCATTGCTGTGCCAATTCTCCAGTGTCAGAGGACTGATTGCTGGAGATTCCATGGGGTTGTGATCTCTCCGGTCTGACGCTGTTGTTACTGACATTTATAAAACGCTAACTGCATCGTTTCATCCTCACCATGCCCTGATGGGACAGGGACTAGTGTTTCCCCATTTTGCAACTGAGCAAGCTGAGGCTTGGAAAGACATTACACAACTGCTAGAAGTGGCAGAATTGGAGCCAGGCCTGGCTGACCCAGACCCCAGCCCTGAACCACCCTGTCCTGCCTCTTGGGGGACATTGGTGGTTTGCCCTGGCAATGTGACTCAGTGGGTTGGAGCATCGTATACCAAAAGGTTGCCACCAAAACAAGTCCAATCCGGTCAGGGCACATATGAGAGGCAACAGATGTTTCTCTCACATCAATGTTTCTCTCTCTCTCTATCTCCCCCACCCCCACCCCACCCCCATCCTCCATCTCTAAAATCAATTTTTTAAAAAATATCCTCAGGTGATGATAAAAAGAAAAACAAGCATCAGCACTTTGGAGATGCCAAGTCCCCTGGCCTAAACCCACAAATCAAGGGCCCTTTGCCTTCCACACATCACAGTGTCTTTCAGGATCAAAGAGTTCACAGGGCACAGCCTGTGTTGGAAACCAGTTCCCACCACTAGTTTTATCCCTGCCTGAGCCTCAGGTGCTGACTGCTGTCCTCACAAATCAGGCCTGAGATTCTCCCTGACAGACAAATGCATGGTTTGGCCTCCTAAGGGACACAAGGCAGTAGAAGGATTGAGTTACAGCCCTTCTGCCAGGCGGTTGGAAAGGGACACCCAAGCCTGCAGGCTCAGAAAGGAAGCTGGTCCAAGGTCCAGAACTCACCCTTGCAGAGGGTGAGTAAACTTCCACTGAATGTCTCCCACGTGCCCTCCATCCTGCAAAAAATCTACAATGACATGCTTAGCATGTGGAGATGGGGGGCCAGAGTTAGAGAGCCCTGTACTCTCAGCTAAGCTGGGTAACTTTGAGCACAGCAGGCCCATCTGTAAAGAGGAGTAATTGGAGATGCTCCCAGAGAGTACTCGCTTGTACCTGTTGCCTTCCTTTGTGAGTCACAATGCTGAAGTAAGGAGTCCTCAGACAATGACAGTGGGTTTGCTCACCTCCAAATCCATGGTGCTTTGAAAAATGCCTAGCTCATAGCTGATACTCAATAGACATTTACATGATGAATGAGTGAATGACAACACAGCAGAGTTGTTAAGGGCATGGACTCTGGGGCTTGGGTTCAAATCTCTGCTCAGCCTCTGACCAGCTCTGTGACCACATGAACAAATCATCAAGTTCTCAGTTCCTTAATTCATTTGTTAAAAGGAGAATAGAAAAGTGTCTACCTTGCTGAGTTGCCCAGGCAAATAAAGGAGTCTGTTTTAGTGAAGTGCTGAGAACAGAGCCTGACACATGGTTTGTTCTACATAAGCATTTGTTAAATACATTTAAATTTTTAAAAAGGGTGAGATTCTATAAAGTACAGGAAAGCTATTTCTGATAATCACTTGACAGCTGCTCCCTCCCCCTCTCCCTCCTTCCTTCCTGCTTTTCCTCATGCAAATTCAAAGGAAGCTGGAACCAGTAGCCTAAACCTTCCACTGCAAACGTGGAAAGAGTAGCCAAACCATACTAAGATATTCTAGCCCAGTACACCACCCTTCCTCTCCACACCGCAGGCTGGAGTCAGGGCACTGACCACCAAGTGACCACCATGTGGCCACCTCAGAAGCCTTCCTTATCCACCCACCAGATTTCCCCTGCAAGTCTGGGAGGCCCCAAGGCAGACAAGTATCAATCCTCAAGCTTTCTCCACTCTTCTTTCTTAATTGAGATGTAATTCTTGTACCATAAAATGCACTCTTTTAAAGTGGGCAGTACAGTGAGTTTTAGTACATTCACGAAGTTATGCAACAATCACTACTGTCTAATTCCAGAACATTTCTTCACCCCCAAAAGAAGCTCCATACCTGTTAGCAGTCACTCCCCAATCTCCCCACCCCAGCCCTAGGTGACACTCATCTGCTTTCCATCTCTTCAGATTTGCTTTTTCCGGACATTTCATATCATTGGAATCACACAATATGTGGTCTTTCATGGTAGGCTTCTTTCACTGAGCATCAGGTTTTCAAGGTTCATCCACATTGTAGCCAGTGTGAGTGCTTCATTCTTTTTCATGGCTGGGTAATGTCTGGATCCCAACTCTTGACCGAGATTTTTGATCAGAGTTTGGTGAATGAGCCATCAGACACCCAACGGCAGCAGTGCCATCCCAGCTGATGAGGAAGTGGGCACAGTCGGACTATGGTGGCACTATTCTAGAAGTCTTCTGCAATCACTGCCATGTACAGTCTATATAAACAGCTATACCCAGATGGCCCTGTAGCTGAAAAACCTACTGCTATTATAGTCAAAGCCAGCTCACAAGACAGAAAGGACAAATACAGAGGGTCAGAGGACATCCAGACACAGTGAGGGGCACATCTAGATAGAATGGCAGAGACAAAGCACAGGGTTTAGATGCCACCTCTGCCACCTGCCAGCTGAGTGATCTCAACGTAACCTTTCTGAGACTCAGTTTCCTCAGGAAAAAAAGGATAATAATGGTGATGATACTTACTTCATAAAGATTGTTCTAAATACTAAAGGGAGATAATATGTGTAAAGTAATTAGCAGTGTCAAACACCACTGTTCGTTTAAAAATCTACAGATAGTAGATTTTTAAATGAACATAGTAGATGTTTTTAGGGCTATAAATCAACAGGGACCTTTTTTTTGTACACAGGTATTTATACACCATGTTCATAGCACTATTCCCAATAGCTAGAAAGTAGAAACAAACCAAATGTTCATTGACAGAAGAATGGATAAACAAAATGTGGTCTTTCCATACCTTGGGATATTCATCCATTAAAAGAAATAATGCTAAGTGAAATAAGCCAGACACAAAAGGACAAATTCTGTATGATTCCACTCATATGAGGTACTAGTATAGTCAGATTTATGGAGAGAGAAAGTAGAACAGCGATTACTAGGGCTGGGTAGGGGGAGAGGGAAACAGGGAGTCAGGGTTTAATGGGTGCAGAATTTCATTTGGGGAGGATGAAGAATTTGTGGAGATGGATAGTGAAGATGGTTACACAGCATTGTGGATATACATAATGCCACTGAACTGTACACTTAAAATAGGGAATTTTGTGTTATGCATATTTTACCACAATTTTTTGAAAAGAGAGTAAACCATCTCCTAGGTGGCTTGTAGCCTTACCAGAAGCATTGATTATGATTTGGGATAGGATAGCCTGTCTGTGTTTATTTGTTTATAGTCAACACCTCTGTCTCTATGTCTGTTTTCTTTACCAGTGGACTCCCCAGTGCCTTCATGCAACATGGGACACTGGAGACATCCAGCCAATATTTGCAGAGGAGGGAAGGAAGGAAGGAAGGAAGGAAGGAAGGAAGGAAGGAAGGAAGGAAGGAAGGAAGGAAGGAAGGAAGGAAGGAAGGAAGGAAGGAAAAGGGAAGGGAAGGGAAGGGAAGGGAAGGGAAGGGAAGGGAAGGGAAGGGAAGGGAAGGGAAGGGAAGGAAGGGGGAGAGAGAGAGCAGGTGCTGTGGAAAGAGCAGGAAGTTGGAACCCTCATCACACACATACCTAGAAGAGCAGATCGAGCAGTACAGGTGCCCCCATCTCAGCACAACTGGGCTTCTGTCTACACTCACCAGTGCACTGTGGCAGGCACACAGCCCAGAGAGTAACCTGTGCCTGTGTATTGTTGTTCCTTGTCTACCATGGAGAGCCAAGTTCTGGAAGCTGCTTCATGCACAGGTGAATTAATGCCTGAGCAGCTCCCCCCTGGTCCTGATAGCAGTGCATCTGCAGCTATTGGCCAATGAATTATCCTGAACAAGACACAGATGAACAGTTTTGCCTGTTTTTCACAGATTCCTGGTCCCAAGGCTGCAGCGTGGGGCACAGTTATCACAGCCTAGTGATTATTCATTTCTGCTTCTATCTGCTCCTCACAAGATGGATCCTCCCTTTGCCTGGCTGGTACCTTGTGTCCTCATGAGGTCACACCATCAGAATGCCTAGTCTCTCCAGCACTGAGGGAGTACACAATCTGGCTGCCGAACCCAGCAGCTGCAAGAAATCCTGCTGTGGATCTCACCCAGGGGTGAGCAGCAAGGCAGGGGAACCCTCCTCCTCTGACACTCTCACTGCCCACAGACTTCCAAGATCAGCTGGTACCCCGATGGTTCCCAGAAGAATGAGGCAGAAGTGAAGCCAGCCCAGTGAGTCTTGACATTTAGCAGTATGTCAAGATCTTAATGGGAGGGACATGCTATTTTAGATTTCCCAAGTGTCTCAGGAATGCACCCGACTTCTGTCACCTATGTTTCCCCACCCTCTGGGATAGAAACTCCCATCAATCCACTTTTTAGCAGCCAGGAGAGCCTCCTAAACCCTAGATCTGATCGTGCCACCCCACCACTTAAAACCTTCCCAACTCCCAAAGTCCTTGGAGAGATAACTGATGCACCCGTCACTTTCTGACTCTCACTGAGGCCCAACCTCACCACATCCATTTCTTCTGCCCACTGAGCCTGTGCACAACTGGCCCTCCTCCCCCCAGCTAGGCTCTACCTGGCTGCCTTAAAGACCCTTGGCTGTCGACTGTTCTTCCCCCATTACAAGTCATCCTTCATGGCATTTGCCTGATGCCTGCCCCTCTCTCTCTCTCTCTCTCTCTCTCTCTCTCTCTCTCTCTCTCTCACACACACACACACACACACACACACACACACCAGAGCAAGGTGCAAGCTCTATCTGGGCAAAAACGGATCATGTCAAGAAAACCAGGTCAAGACTAAACTAGAAGACAGACATGTTCCCCACCTTCCTGAAGCTTATTTTAATTAAAAAGACCCATGTAAAAGAGTAAACAAATTTTACATAAAATATCAGAATAATGATGCATTCAAAAAGTACTAGGAATCAACCCTTTCACAACCCCTGCACCTGGCACACAGGGTACACTCGAGTATTTGTGGGGTGCATACACATGTGCATGCACAAGTTAATGAATGTGTGAAGTACTGAATGAGAACCCAGTGTAGTTCAGGGCCCCCTGAGTCAGGAGATCACCTTCCTGGGCTGCAGATTGCCTCTGTTCCCCCAGACCAAATCAGAGCACCACAGAGCCCTGTAAGCAGTCCAGGGCGGAAAATATTGCTTCTCTTAATCTGTTAGCAACAGATCAGATGACAACAGGCTCCAGGGAACTAATTTAAACTCACTTGAATAAGGCCCCTGCTGCTTTATTAAAACTACATCCATAACAACAATTTCAACTGTAACTGCCCATGGCCTGGACTGCAAAGATTTACCTTCAGAGGCTTTTTCTTATTAATAACCTATTTGCTAAATTACAAGCTGTTTATCAACACAGAAAGCCAGGTCTTTAAATATTTTAACACTTAATTGCTGACTACAACCCTCACCTCAACCCTTCCTCCACATGAAAAGCTTATTGCTTTGGAAATTCTACTCTGTGCCATCTTCCTTCTTTAGGTTTGCAGAATCTGAGATGAAGCCACAGGGCTTTTGAACCCCACAGGGACCCCTGGGCAGGAAAAAAAAGGTGGCCAGGTCTTTCCTGAAGCCACAGAGGTGACTGGCATACGGATGTTTGCTGAACATCAAGCCAGAATCCAAAATGTCTGGCTGTGCACTCAGGCTATGGGGTCAGATTCCCGGGGTTCAAACCTCTGTCGTTTACTGGTGATGCCATTTACTAAATGTTAGGGACTGAATTGTGTCCCCCGCAAAAAAAGGCTCCCCCAAGTACCGCAGAATGTGACCTTATTGGGCCATATTTGAGTCTTGAACAGAGGCAATCAAGTTAGAATGAGGTCATCAGGGTGTCCTTACAAATCCAATGTGACTGGTACCCTTATAAAAGGGGAAATTTGGACACAGAGACACACCCGCAGGGAGTACGCCATGTGAAGAGGGGAGTTATGCTGCCACAGCCAAGAAACTACTGGAAGCTCGGAGAGGAGCCTTCCTAGCACCTGCAGAGGGAGCACAGCACTGTTGGCACCTTGACCTGGGACTTCTGTCCTCTAGGACTGTGAGGCACCACCTTCCTGTGGTTTTAAGCTAGCCAGTGTAGTATTTTGTTATACAGCCCAAGCAAATGAGGACAGTGACTGAGGGACAGGGTCCTTGACCTGTCTAAGCCTCAGGTTCCTCTTCCGCTGCAGCTAAGGCTGCTGTACTACTACCCGCCTCTGAGCTGGCCTAAAGGGCTGGGGGCACAGAGGGCTCAGTAAATGCTCCCGGGCTCTGTAGGCATCATCTGCCTACCAGGAAGCCAAGGACTGCGGGGTTTGTCTGTGCTCCCTTTTTCAGGTTCCCACTGTGGTACAGGCATTCTGGATGCAGTCCCGGTGGTAACTAACTGTCCCAGTGGGACCATTCACTCAGCCCAGGTGGCACTCCCATAACTTCAGATCCTCAGCTCTGACAAATGACAGAGCTCATGGTTGGGAATACAAATTCCGGAGCCAACTGCGTGCAGTTAAATCCCCACCAGCCACGTGTTGCCTTTGTAGCTCTGGGTAATTCATTCATTCATTCTGTGCCTCAGTTTCCTCATCCGTAGCATGGGGCTACCCATCAAAACTATCTCAAAGGGGTGCTTATGAGAAGTTCATGAATTAATATTTGAACGGGCTCAGAACAGTGCCTGGGACCCAGGAAGCACTGCCTGTGTGTCTATTAAATGAAATTTAAGATAGAATTTTTGTAAACTCACCAAATAACCACCACTATTCACACCAGGAATTTCTTTGGAAGAAATGCGTCCACACAAAAACTCGTACATGAATGTTCATAGCAATGTTATTCACAGTAGCCCAAAATTGGGAACAATCTAAATGTGCATCAGCTGAAGAATGGATAAACAAATTTGCCCATCCATACAATGGAATAGTATTCAGCCTCAAAAAAGAATAAAGTTCTGAAGCATGCTACAGTGTGGATGAACCTTGAAAATATTATGCTAGTCCCAAAAGGCCACATATTTTATGGTTCCATTTATATGAAATGTCCAAACTAGGCTAATATACAGAGACAGAAAGTTGGTTAGTGGTTATCTAGGACTAGGCAGAATGGGGGAGCTGGGATGGTGACAAAGAATACAAGGTTTCTTTTCGGGGTGGCGAAATGCTCTGAAACCAACAGTGATGATGGTTGCACTCCTCTATGAATGTACTGAAAACCACAAACTTTTACCCTTTAAGTGGGTGGATGGTATGGTATGTGAGTTACAGCTCAAGAAAGGTGTTGAAATGATAAACAACAATAATACACCGAAATAATATTTCACAAGCATTGACAGCATGCCAGGCCCTGTCTGAGCACCCACCTCCCTTCCCTGAACTGTCACCTCCACTCTCAGAGGAGCCAGATCTTAATTACCTCCGTTTTCTAGGTGAGAAACTGAAGATAACCTGGAATCCATTCATGACCGGCTGTAGGCTAACCAGAGTGACCTTCAGGGCTCAAATGACCACAGCCCACAGTCCAAGACAAGGCCTTTGTGTTCTGCACACAGCGACCTCCACAAAGACCCACACGTGCACACTTCCTGGTACCCACATTCAAAAGGAGCAAGGACCCTCTCCAGCCTTGGATGAAGCAGCTGCCTTCATTGTCTAATTACTTTCCTCTGCGTCCCAACATAATCCCAGCTGAATTGCTTTGAGCCAAACAATACAGAGTGCTATCGAGAAAGAAGAAAGCAAAATTCCCCTGAAATCCCACCCCTCAGAAACAGAATTTGTGTCAAGGGATTTGGCCCAAGGAAAGAGGCATCTATTCATTGGATCAGTTAAATTTTTTAAATCAAAGAGAAAAATGTTTTTTTTTTTTTAATTTAAGCTGGATCTTGACAAGTTGCCTCAGTACTATTTTATAACCAATTCCCTGAGCCCGATTTCAGTCTTTTATGTCATCACAGGGGAACTTTTGAAGACATGAGGGCAGCTTGGATTCTCAAGTCAGTTTTGTTAAACAGAAAAACCAAAAGGCCAGTTGGTCTGGTCACTCGAAAGTGGTAAAAACAGCTGAGTTCACCCAAAACTTCCCTGGCATCTGACCCAAACTGAGGGCAAGTGTTCAGCTGAGAAACAAAGACGGACATTAAGTGCAGAAAACCCCTTTTGTGCCCACACAGCACACAAGTTATGTTGAGTTATGCAGCTATTTTGGGGACAATGATGTTTTGTAAACAGTAGGCAAAGTGGCTTTGTCAGGGATGAGCAGCAGTTTGGAGCCTTTCACTGGCAAAGCTGTATGGGAGATAACTTGTTGTTGAAAGATATGAAGAACCTAGATTAGAGCAGAAGTAGATAACAAACACCTGAAAACCTTTGTTTCCTACTGTGCCCACAGCATCCATACATCAACACCTAGAGACCGTTAACACCTAAGGGAACAAACCAAGACCTGCCTTCATTCATGAACCACAAAGCCTACAAAATATTTGTGACATAGTCCAAAAAAGTCAACACGAGTACATCACTAGTACCACTAATGTGGTCTTAAGTTCTACAGACATGTTTTATTTTAAAGTGCAATGATTATAAATATTTTTGAGAATCCTAAACATACTAAATTAAATTTACATTTATTAAGCACATGCTTAATAATAATAAAAAATTATTAGTTGTCCATCCTATTGTTATACATCTCCACTTTATGACAGAGAACAACAGGTGACTGCACTGTCCCAAAAGGGTGGGGACAGTGCCTCTTTTCTATTCAGTGAATGAATGAACAAATGAGTCCTAGGGTCTTAGAATATATGAGCTACCTGGAGCCTTAAAGGACAATTGTGTATATCTAGCCACCATTTTTTGTCTGCTTAGCATGGATGAGGCCCTGCACTGGGTCGTGTACACACACATGCACACATCTTTAATCCTCATGACAACCTTATGAGGTGCATGTAACCATCCACATTGCACAAATTACGAAATCAAGGCTCAGAGAAATTCAGTGACTTCCCGATGGCACACAGCCAGAGCACTGCAAAACAGGGACCCAGGGCTTCTGACTGCAGCTCCCAGAGCTCTTCATTGTCCAATGGTGTCCCATTCCCATTACAAATGAAGAAAGTCACACAGCCACAGGCAACGATAATAACAGTAACAAAAACACTAATAGCATTTGATCTATGCCAGACTCAGTATGAAAAGCTTTATGTATATTGACTCATTTAATCCTCATCAGGATGCCCAAATTTAGAAACTATGTAATCCTCATCTTAGAGATGGGGAGTGAAAGCTCAGAGAGGTTAAGTAACTTGTCCAAGGTCACCAGCTAGTCAGTATGTGCACTGCTTCTTTCATGGCCTGGAACCATTTACACCGAACAGCACAACATGTACAGAAGACTCAGGTGATATTTTTTAGTCCTTTATGTGACTATAAATACATATGCAGGTAGAATCATAGGATAAGATCAGGCAGGACACACACAGAGGGCGTGCAAATGGAAGCAGGGCCCTGGGGGGTGCTGTGGTTAAAATCATGGCTCTGGAGTCCCCCCAGTTCTCTTTCTAGCTACAGAACTTGGGGCCATCCTGTCACCTGTCCATCTTCAGTTTAATGGAGGTAAAATGAGAATAATGTGACCTATTGGGATTTTTTTAATTTTTATTTACTGATTTGAGAGAGAGAGAAATATCGATTTTTGTTGTTCCACATATTTATGCATTCATTGGTTGATTCTTATATGTGCCCTGACCAGGGATTGAACCCACAATCTTGGCATATCAGGACAAGCCTCTAACCAGCTGAACTATGTGGCCAGAGCCAAGGGATTAAATGGCAGAATATGTATAAAGACTTACATGTATTCTTTGCATTTACTGTACACCCTCAGTGAACGGCTGCTGCCATCGTCATTAGTGTGTTTACTATTATTATTGTTACTATCATTACATAAAATGACACCAGTGGCTTAGCCCCTGATATCCTTGTTTTCTGTCAGAGGATCCTGAGACAAGAGAACAGTTAAGCTTCAAGGAAAAGAAAGAAAGACCTTGCATTTTGCTCAGTGGGTGAAGATTCCAGAAGTTGTATTAAAAGGTAGGATGGCCAAGCTGAGGGGTCACTGATTGGAAGCTGGACCCACCAGGCCAACCAAATAGCTCAAAAATTCCTTCTGATCCAGGGAGTGAGGGGCTCTCTTTCCTTCCCATCATGGCTGACTTCCTGTATCCCTCCAACCATCACACAGGTTCCAGAGAATCAGGGGTCACTCACCGCCATGACCAGCTCAAATGGGTACTTGTAGATGCGAACAGGAGACTGGTACTTCTGCACCATGTTCCTGTGGAAGCACCAACAGAAGCCACTCAGGTAGGAGTGAGCACAGAGCCTGAGTGACAGGTGACTGCTGAGGTAGCAGCTCCCTCCACATGAAGCAAGAACCCTATCTACTGCTCCCTCATGCTCGAATCTCCCCAGCCCTCAAAGCAAGGTACTTGATGTAGTCCCTGAGTTACCCTCTGCCCCAGGCCCCAACACCTGCCGGATACATTACCCCATGTCCCAGATCACAATGACCCTCCAAGAGAAATCAGTACCCCTAAACATTCCTTAGTCCCCACCCCTTCACGTGGAGGCTCCCAGAAACACCCCTCATTGCCACTCACATGGAAACACACACATTGGCAATTCTTCCACTCCCACAATTCACCACCCACACACCCCACAGCTCACCACAGACGTCCCCCAAGAATCACTGTACTTTCCTTCTCTCTCATTTCCTCCAAGATACCTTGATACTACACAATCTTTACCAAATTTCACATGCACTGTCTCTGTCTCACATACACACATGCACGACTTTCCTCCTACATGGAACCACCCTTGCACACGCACATAACTTTGCACACACACTCAGCTCCTGGAGCATGCACCTAACCAACGCCACACACATACACATTTCCTCTGGTGCACACAGACGTCCACACACACACCAGTGCGCACATGCACACACAAACACATGCATGCACACACAGGCCAGCTCACCCTCGCCCTTGGAATCTCCGGGGACGCAGTCCGCGGGTAGTGAGGAGCTCAGCCCGACAGGGACCACGTAGCCGCCTGGCTCAGAGCGCAGTGCCTGAAGCAAGGCCGGACCACAGTCGCCAAACCTGGGGAGTCTAGCCTGGTAGGTCAAGGAGGAACCTGCGGGTTGGGAAAGAGACCTGCTCTGCGGGAGCGCTCCAGCACCCGGGACAGCAGAGAACCTGGCCCGGCCCAGTCCCTGAACTGGCCCCGCCCCAGGACGGCCCGGCCCACGCTCCTGTCATGACCCCGCCCAGATTCACCCGGCTCCCAGTCCTGGCCACGCCCCAGTCTTAGCCCCTCCCCTCACTTTATGTCTTTTGTTTGACCACGCCCCCAGCCCAGCTCTTCCTCCAAATTGGCCACTTCTCGTCTGGGCCCCGCCCTCATACTGCTAGTTCTTAAAGCACGCAATCTCGGGAATGGCCCAACCCCAGACTGGGCCCCAAGGCTCCACCCCAAGCTAGCTCTGCCTCTAAGGGAACCCTTGCCCGTCCCAACCCCGCGCGTCTTAGTACAATTTACTTTTGGCCTGTTCCTTAATTCGGATCAACCTGTTGCTTGGGCTCTGAGCCCCGCCCTTCCCACTGGCCTCACCCTAGAGCGCTTATGACCCTGCCTCCAAATCCCGCCCTCGTATATTCATTCCCTCTGCAGACGTTGACAGAGCATCTACTAAGCATCAGCCACTTCCAGACACTGGAGAGTCATCAGTAAACAAAATAGACAAAAATCCTTGCCATCGTAGAGTTTACATCAAATAAATGAGGCGAGGTTCAAGAAGCAAGTGGAGAGAGGGTACAATTTAAAACAAGATGGACTGGGGCCTCCGTGGGAGGGTGATATTTGTCCATCATCCTCATCCAAACCCTTACAGCCCACCTTCCTTCCTTAAGTCCCCCTTTCCTCTCCCCATCTGTTCCGTCAGGAGGAGCCAAGAAGCTGGCTCTGGAAAGCATTGTCATCACGTATTCATTCGACATTTACTGAACACCTAATATGTGCCAGCACTGGGTGACTTTACTCATTCACAAGGGGGAGCCAGACAGACACACATACCCTTGCAATAACCCACAGTCCTGGGCAGGAAGTGGTTGTGCCGGGAAACAGACACTCAGTTTATCAAATCCATCTTTTCACCCTGTGATACCCAGCCCCTGTTTTCTTCCTAGCTTGTATCACATTCTATAATTATCTTAATTACTCATTCATTTTATTCATTTGTGGGTTACTGATTATCTCTTCTGGGAGAATTGGGAGCTTCTCAAGGTCAGGGACCATGTCTGTGTTGTTATCTGCCCCCAGATCTGCAGGATTTTATTTTTTTACTACAGTTAACATTCAATATTATTTTATATTAGTTTCAGGTGTACAGCATAGTGGTTAGACAATTATATAATGTAATAAGTGATCCCCCTGATAATTCTAATACCCACATAATTATTACAATATTATTGACTCTTTTCCCTATGCTGTACTTTACATCCCCATGACTATTTTGTAACTACCAATTTGTACTTCTTAATCCCTATACTTTTTTCACCCAGCCCCCAAACCCCTCTCCCATCTAGCAATCCTTCATTAGTTCTCTGTATCTATGAGTCTGTTTCTGTTTTGTTTGTTCATTTACTTTGTTCTTTGGATTGCACATGTAAATGAAATCATATGGTATTTATCTTTCTCTCTCTGGCTTAGAAAAGCTAAGATCTGTCCTCAGGATCTTTCTGGGGACCTAACACACAGTAGGGGTTCAGTGTGTCTTTTCGGTTAGGGTTATCAAGGATGGAAAAGGAGCTCAATGTTCCCATGCCTGCCACAAGGTGGCAGCAAGTGATAGTCTATGGCTCCCTACGTTGAGGAATTGGGGAGCTGGATCCAGGGATGTTTTGCTGTAACCCAGGTTCATCAAGGAAACTCTCATGCTTTTCCTGGGTGTCAGTGCTGTTGCGTAGTGAGCATGAACACTTAGCTATCATTACAGCACAAAAGGCATTAAATTGGCAGGAAGTAGCCATAGAGCCGGACGTTTACTTACACATGGAAGGATGAGGCAGCAACAGTCTGTCCCAAACTTTCCAGCTGCTAAGACTCCCTTCAGCAGGGTGCATATTAATGTGCAGATTCCCAGGATCTGCTGGATGCAGGGGATTCCAGGATACTCAGAGTAAAACCTGGTCCTGGGGAAGGAGATGGTGTGCTCCTAAGTAAGGAGCTTCTAAGAACTCCTCCCAGATGTGGGCCTGCTTCTGTTCCCATTCATTCTTATCCACCCAGGCTGCATCTTCCTGGCCACCCCACCCCACATGTGTCTCTTATGCCACAGAAGGTGACTATTTAGGAGAGCAGCAGCGGATGTAAGAGATGCAGGGAGGGGCCAAGAAGAGCCTAAAGGAGTTAGGAGAGCCCCTGAGACTGCGGAAGAGGCTCCAGGTTTCCTGGCTCTATCAGCACCTGCCCCCCAGTCAGTGAGGGCATGAATCTAGGGGGAGGAGGGGAAGCGGGTATAACAGTGGGTAGGTACTGAGAGCTCAGAGCAAAAAATGGGGCCCAGAGGGGAGTGAGAACTAAACTCCTCCTCCTGCAGTCCAAGGGAAGTGACTTAATCCCACCACCCACCAAGACCACCCCATTCTACCAATTATTCCTGCCATCTATTGAGCACTCACTGGCACTCGCTCTACCAGGCATTATTCTCAGTTTCACAAGCATTTACACACTGAGTCCTCAAAATCAACCCCAGTAGTGATGAAAGTATTTTAGAACTCCAGAGAGTTGCTGTTGCACAACACTGTGAATGCACTGCATGCCACCAAACTGTACGCATCGAAATCGCTGGTTTTATGTTATATGACTTTAACCTAAACTTAAAAAAAATTTTTTCAGGTCACAGCTATGTTAATCTTCATTTTAAAGACAAGCAAACTGCCCTGGCAGGTGTGGTTCAGTTCGTTAGAACATCATGCCATGCACTGAATGGTTGTGGGTTTGATTCCCGGACCTAGGTTGCAGTTCTCTCGTATCCGAGAACTGTGGGAGGCAGCCCATCATTGTTTCTCCCTCCCATCTCTCTTTCTCAATCTCCCTCTCTCTCTCCACACCCCCCCCAAAGTCAACAAAAATATTTTTAAAATTCAAACTTTAAAAATAAGTTAAAGATAAAAACAAGGAGACTAAGGCACAGAGAAGTCGAGTAACTTGCTCAATGTCACACAGGTAGTAAGGAACTCAAACCCAGGACCCTGATTCTCCACAGCCTTCTTTCCTCAGGGCTGGAACTAAAGTTCAGAATGCAATTTCCCAGCCTGAGCTGGAAAGATAGCAAGGCATCCTGGCTGGACTGGACTGAGGAGGAGCCAGAAGCATGGGATGAGTGATTGGAATGGTGGGGGCATGAAGTCAGTCCCAGGGGCAAGACCTCCAACCTCTTCCTACTTACCCTGTGGGAATGACCAAGTCAAAGCTGCCTTTTGGTGAGGTGTGTTTTGAAGTCTCCAGAAACCACCCCATGTCTTTGAATACCTCTCCTGCAGATAGGCCACTGCAGCAGGAAATTCAATAATTAGTGATGCACTTATCTGAGTAAAACACTGGGCCCAATCCTAACACAGAGGCCCCTGGAAGGTGTCCTGCAGGGGAATGTTCTCAGTTGGATAGCTCAGTGTGACACCAAGAGCAGGTGGGATGAAGAGGGGGATGGAGTGAGAGGGTCCAGGGTCCAGACCCTCGTGGGACACAAGTGGTCCTGGATCTATCTGGCCCTAGAATACATGAGGGCCCTGGGATAGTGCTGAAGCTGAAGAGAGTGTGGCACTTTTTTATTGTGGTAAAATACACATAATATAAAGTTACCATTTAACCAATTTTTAAAGTATTTTATTTATTTATTTTTAGAGAGAGGGGAAGAGAGAGAAAGAGAGGGAGGAAAACATCACTCATTTGCCTTTTGCATGCACTCTGCAACCCAGGCACGTGCCCTAACTGGACTTACAATGGCCACCTTTCACTTTGCGGGCTGACACCCAACCAACTCAGCCTCCCCAGCCAGGCCATGTAACCAATTGTAAGTACACAGTGCACAAGGTATGCAACCAGCACCACGAGTTCCAGAACATTTTCATCATCCCAAAAGGAAGCTCGGTCCCATTAAGCAGTTACTCCTTACTTCCTGCCCCAGCCCCTGGGAACCCCAATCTATTTTCTGCACCAATCTCATCTGTCCCAGGGCTGCTTCTAGGTTCCTTCTTCCTCCTTCTCAGAGCGGGGCTCAGAGGCTTCTTGGATTTGGGAACCTGGAGGGTCTTAGAGGTCACTGGCAGGGCAGCTGTGTACAGGTGTGCAAGTTGTGGCCTGCACAACTCAATGCAAAGACCCTGGTCATTGGCAGCTGTGACTGAGCCAGAGGCAGAGTCTTGGGGGGACTGACCCAGGGACTGCACAGCCAGGCCTCACCTACTTTGACTCCCAATGCACCTCCAAGTCCAATCATTTCCACAAATGCTGATTCTAGAACTGCCTCTGGACTCCGCCTGGAGCTGCATGTGCACTCAGGGTACAAAGGAGAGTAAAAGACCCTCTAAGCCCTGGGAGCTCTCAATGAGGAAGGAAAGAGGCAGGAAGAAGGGTGGGGTGGCACAGGGGAGCCGGGTGGTGCTCAAGAAGGGGCTGCATTGAAGAGAGGTGAACGGTGGGTGCTGGAGTCAGGGTGGCCTGGGTGTGGGTTCTGGTCCTCCTGCTGCCTCCCAGTGTCTCTGTAGTGTATGTGGCCACAATGTCTCCTCCTTTCTTTCCTTTCTTTTTTTTTAAGATCTTATTTGTTTATTTTTAGAGAGAGAGGAAGGGAGAAAGAGAGGAAGAGAAACAATGATGTGAGAGAGAAACCTTGATCAGCTGCCTCTGGCATATGCCCTGTCCAAGGACAAACCTGAAACCCAGGCAAGTGTCCTGACTGGGAATCAAACATGGAACTGGTGACCCTTCGCTCTGCAGGGTGACACCACACCAGCTGAGCCACACCGATCAGGGCTACAATGTCTCCTCCTTTAAAATGGGGGTGACATGGAAATTACTCAGTCTTGAAAAGGAAGAAATTTTTTTTAACTTAATGTACTGATTTTTAGAGAGAGGAAAAGAGAGACAGAGAAGCATCAATTTGTTGTTCCACTTATTTATGCATTCGTTGGTTGCTTCTTATATGTTCTGAGTGGAGATTGAAACCCTGACCCTGGTGTATCAGGATGACACTCTAACCAACAGAGCTACCCACCCCCCACCCCCCACCCCCGCCCCGGGCAAAAAGGAAGGAAATTCTGACAGATGCTACAACACAGATGAACCCTGAGGACACTATGCTAAGTGGAAGGAGCCAGAAACAAAAGGACAGTTATTTGTATGGTTTCATTGATATAAGGTCCCTGGAGTTGTCAAATTCACAGACAGAAAGTAGAATGGTGGTTGCCAGAACAGGAAGAGGGGAGTGGGGAGCTAGTGTTTAATGGGTGTGGAGTTTCAGTTTTGCAAGATAAAGTTGTGAAGATGAATGATAGTGAGGGTTGCACAAGAATGTGAATGTATTTAACACCACTGAACTGTGCACTTAAAATGGTTAAGTTTTATGTTATGTAAATTTTTACCACAATTATACAAAAATAGGGGTAAATGGTGCCAGTTTGGAGGGAGGGACCTTCTCCCGTGGGGCCTTGTGGAGGGTGGCATGTGAGACGGTGCGGTGTAGGAAAGTGATGACTCTGCTGTATTGAATGTAATTCTCATGCCACACAATCTACCCGCGTGTAGGCTGCAAGTCCAGGGTTTTCGGTACATTCACAGAGCACTGCAGTCATCACCACCATCAGTTCCAGAGCATTTCCATCCACAAACAGCAACCAGGAACCCTTAGCAGTCACTCCCCACTGACCCTCCTCCCCCTCGCCCCTGGCAGCCGCAGATCTGCTTCCTGTCTCTATGGATTTGCCGATTCTGGACATTTCATAGAAATGGAGAGACACACTGTGTCCTTTTGTGTCTGGCTTCTTTCACTGTGCATGGTGTTTTCAAGGTTCAGTCACGTTATAGCAGGTATCAGAACTTCACACCTTTTCATGGCTGAACTGTTTTTACTCACAACACTTCGGACACCAAATACGTGAATTATTCCCACACTAACAGCCAGTTCTCTAAGCTCTCTGGCAATCAGCTGGGTATCCTACAGTTCAGCTCGATTCTGACACTAACCACCTGGAGATAGTACAGGCCCCACCGACTCAGGGAGTGTCATGTAAGGATCTCTGCCTTTTGGGGAGCCACCAGCATGCTTCTCACCCTTTGGGTAAATAAAAAGGGGTGTCCAGGGTGCGCATGCCTGGGCAGACTCCCAGGGGACTGGGAGGGGGGAGAAGGTGGAAGGAGACACCCACCCCCAGCACCCTACACTCTCACCTTCACCCATGACTTGCCTCAGGCCCCTTGATGGTGGCAGAGACAGGGACCCCCTGTGAGGCAGGGAAGAAGGAACCCCGTTTATCAGTGCCCTATGACTGCTGTAATAAATTACCACACACTTAGTGACTTAAAAAAGCAACTAAAATTTATTCTCTAACAGTGCTGGAGGCCAGAAATCTGAAATCAGTTTCACGAAGCCAAAGTCCAGGTGTCAGCTCCTTCTGGGGTCGCCGGCCTTTTCCAGCTTCTGGTGGTGGCAGCTGCACAACAGTGCGAATGTGCTCAGCAACACTGAACTGCACACTTGAAGTGGTAAGTTTTACATTATGTATATCTTACCACAATAGCACTAAAAATTCACACTGAGAAATTTTAAAAATAGGGGTATATAGTGCCAACGTAGAGGGTGGGACCCTCTCCCGTGGAGCCTTGTGGAGGGTGGCATGTGAGACGGTGCGGTGTGGGAAAGTGCTGACTGTGCTGTATTGAATGTAATTCTCACCCCACACAATCCACTCTGTACAGGGTACAAGTCCATGGTTTTCAATATAATCACCGAATGCTGCAGTCACTCTTGGCAGTGGCCCCTTCTCCATCCTCAGTTCATGCGGCTCCAATCTCTACCTCAGTCAGTGGTGGCCGCACCACCACCGTCTCAAATCTCCCGCTGCCTGTCTTTTATAGGGACATCTGCCATTGGCTGCAGGGCCCACCCTAAATCCAGGATGATCTCCTCTTGAGATCCTTAACTTAATTACATCTGCAAAGAACCTTTTCCAAATAAGATCACATTCCCAGGTTGCAGGGGGTTAGGACTTACACCATCAGCCCTCTGCATAGCCCACCTTGCCACTGCACACTGGGCTGGTTAGCCTCCTACCCCCTTGCCTTCCCCATAACCCTCCCCAGCCTACAAGCTCTCCCTCATGCCCTGATCAAGTGCCCTGTGTTTACCTCAAAAGCAAAGTCTTTACACCCAAGGACACTGGGAGACCAGGCCAGGGCAGATGTAGACTCTGAGTCCCCCTGGTTGGAAGGGGGATATGTCACCATTGCCTTTCAGCAGACTAGATGTGTCATCTGACACCAAACCCCATTCTAGGTCAGGTCCTCTAGAAGCTGCTTGGAGTGGGGAGCAGAGATGGGAACTGGCAGAAGGAGAGGTAGGACTGTGTGTGATCAGTCAGAGGTCTGGGAGAATGATGGAGGCTAGACAGGTGCCGGACCTGGGCGCTCTAACAGTAAGGGGTCAGCTCAGGTCATGGACCTGCCCGTGAAGCTGCAGTCAGATGCAGGAGCAGGGCAGGTAGAGGGGTGGCCACAGGCACCCACAGCTGAGCTCAACCCCATCAATACAGCAGACCCCAAGGGACCCCCCCCCAGTCAGTCCCTGAGGCTCCGGCTGTTCAATCAGACCCCCAGGCTGACTCTACAGGGGGCACAGGCCAGGGTCCCAGGATGTCCACTTCTCCTTCATGCATGGACACAGGCTAACTTTCTGGACCTTCCAGTATAATAGCAACCAGCCACATGTTGGATGTTTAAATTAACTAAGTATGAATATATATTTATATAAATAATAGCAAATACAAACAATAAAATTAAAAAATCAGTTGCACTAGTCATATTTCAAGTGCTCAGTAACCATAAGTGGGCGATGCCTCCCAGATACACGTGGACTGTTTCCACCGAGACAGGAAGTTCCATTGGACAGGGCTGCTCTAGAATAACCCAGACCAGCAGAGGTTGGGTTCTTTCTGGGGAACAGGATGGATTGGGCTGGGTGGAGGTGGAGAAGGGATCCCAGGCCAGGAGGAGGGGGTGTTTATTCAGAGCTGGCTTGTGTTGACTCATCAGTCCTGGAGGCCTAGGATTAAGCCTGAGCCCATGAGCAAAAAGTGGCCTGGGAGGGCAGCCCATGGGGGCTTAGCCACCAGGTCATGGGCAGGAATATTTAACCTCAGCAGATAAAGTGGACAAAGGACCCAGGCAGACCCAGACTGAGGCAGGCAGGCAGGAGAGCAGTCACCGAGATATGGGGGCCGCTCTTTTTTAAACTTTTATTTTTTAAAGATTTTATTTATTTTATTTTTAGACAGAGGGGAAGGGCAAAGAGAGGGAGAAAAACATCAATGTGTGGTTGCCTCTCACGTGCCCCCTAATGGGGACCTGGCCCATAACTCAGGCATGTGCCCTAACAGGGAATCGAACCAGTGACACTTTGGTTCACAGGCCAGCACTCAATTCACTGAGCCACACCAGCCAGGGCGGCTCTATTGTAAATCACAAATGGCAAAAATCCAACACCCACGGATGGCCCACTTCCTCTTTTTCGCTTACTACACCCAGGCTTCCTTCCTCGTGAGGCTGTAAGCTCACCACATTCCTGACCCCATCCACCTTTCCAGACTATAGCAGTTTCATTGGTACAAGCCACTCCCCCGTTGATGGGCACTCAGGTCATTTCATTTCTTAAAAATGTGTTTGTCTGCTTGCTTTTCTCTCCCTTTCCCTTCCCGGACTGGGAATGTGAGGGCTGTATCTTGTTAGCTGCTGTAACCCCAGGGGTAGGCACACACTAGGTGCTTCGGAAATGGATAAGTAAATGTGTGGGACAGTGTGAGAAGAAGAGGTGGAGATCCTCCCCTGGGGTGGGTAAGGAGCCTGATTCCCACGAAAATATTGGTGATGCGCAGAAGGGAAGATGATGAGGGAACCGGGACCCCTCCTTCCCCACCAGGGCTCCAACCACCCTCAGCCTGGTGTCTGGAGGCTTTCCTTGCAGTGTCCCGGGCGCCTGCTCCATGACTGGCTAGGCTGCTCTGTTGTTGGGAACACAAGACAGGTGCCATCTTCTATCCACAGGCAGCCTCAAACATATACTGTTCTCCTATCCCTAACCTGGTCCTAGTCCTCTGCAGCAAGCTCTCTGAGAGCAGGAACCTGCGTCTGTTGTGATTGACCTGTATCCTGAGTGCCTATGTGACAGGATCTGTCACATACTAGGAGCTCAGTAAATATTTAATGAACGAATGAATGAACACTCTCTTCTACCATAGTTCTGACTCAGGACCTAGTAACCCTTGGTTGGTTCTCCCCTGGGACCTTCCCTGGAACCACCACTGTACACTGCCCCTCTCATTTATGGATTTACTTTTTCATTCATTTAACAATGACATGGAGCACCCACTCTGTGCCAGGCACCCTGCTGAGGTGGTGAAGGAAGGGACAGGGGCGCTGGCTCAGACTGCAGGGCTTAAATCCTGAGTCTTCTCCTGACTGACTTGAGCAGGCACGTAATGTCTTGGAGCCTCAGTTTCTATGTCTAAAAAAACAGGGGGAGGAAGAGGGCCACTTCATCTCCACTATGGCGGTGGTTTCATTGTTGGGTGCTTCTGTTAAAACTCATCAGATGATGCACTTTATTTTTATTTTATTATTATTTTATTTTATCCTCACCTGAGGACATACTTTTTGATTTTAGAGAGAGGGGAGGGGAGAGAGAGAGGAAGAGAAACATCGACACGAGAGAGACAGGATCAGTGGCCTCTGGAACACACCCTGACCTGGGACAGAACCCATAATGTAGGCATGTGCCCTGATCAGGAATCGAACCCAGGACCTTTTGGTTTGTAGGACAACACTCCAACCAACTGAGCCACACCAGCCAGGGCAGATGACACACTTTAAATACATGCACTTTATTGTATGCCCATCATACTTCAGTACAGCTGGTGAACATAGTACCAATTCCCCAAGGCAAGCACTCAGCACAAGGCCTGGCACGCAGTAAATGTTCAGCAAAAGTGTTTGGAGTCTTTATTGCATCTCTGACTTTACCGAGTCCTTTCAAGATCCCATGGAGCAGATGCCAGTGTCCCCCTTTTGCAGATGGAGAAACTGTGGGTCAGAGAGGTGAAGACATTTCCCCAGGCTGACACAGCTGGGAAATGGAAGAGCTGGGACTTGGAGTTTAACCTTCTTGGCTCTTTTTCATTTTACAGAAGGAGAAACTGAATTTTGGAGAGGTTAAGCCAGCTGCCTAAGGTCACACAGTTGGATGCATGGCAGAGCCAGAATTCAAACCCAGGTTGGCCTAAAGCTAAAACCTGATTTGATTTTGTGTTTTGTCCCTTGTGACCTAGTCTGTTCTCACTCAGGCCCCCAGGCTCAAGAAGAAATGGAGTCCTGACCTCCTGACCTGGGCCATCCCCAGGGGCTGTCACATCCAGGACGCTGAATCCAGAAATGCAGCCCCACTGGTCTGGTCAGACGTGAGCCCTGGCAGGGCCTTGTGCAGCAGGCGGGGTGCGAGGAAGTAGGCTTGGGCAGGAAGTAGGCTTAGGCATGAGGGGAGGACTGACGGGAGGCTTGGGGTTGGGCAGCCGGTCCTGCGGGGATCCCAGGCCTGGCAGATCCAGTCCGGCCCCACCCAGTTCCCTCCACTCTATGCCCTGGCAGCATGACCTCTTTGACGGGAGGCCCTCCCAGCCTGGTCTGAGAGGCCAGGAATGAGTTTGAAATGAGGTGTCCAAAGATGTAGGATGGGTTGTGCTGGAAAGCTGTCCAGGGTTCACAGTGAGGCCTGGATCTGCAATATGGACTGACAGACTAGTATGGCTGGGTCAGAGTGGGTGCCAGCCTGTGGACGAGACAGGGCTGGAGAAACCCAATGCTCAGCCGGGGGTTAATCCACCAGGGGCTGGGTCCTGGGGGAAGGACCAAGGTGGCCAAGCGTACCTGAGGCTCAAAGCAGCTGTTATTTAGCCACTGGTGGGGAGCTGTTTCAATAGTTTGATAACAGATATAGCTCTCAGATGCAGATCGTATCCAGGGAGAGCTGGCTGGAGGTCATTGGAGCAGCGGCTCCCTTGGGGCTGGGGCAGCAGGGCATGGCTGTCTGGCAGGGGTGCCCCCAGAGGGTGGGCCCATGTCACATTCTTGGGGAATGACTCAGGGGCAAGCAGAATGGTGATTCATCATGGACCCCCTCCTGTCCCTGTTGCCAGGGCCCAGCCTTCCCTCTGGCTCCAGAGAGGGCTCACCAGGCCCCCAGGACTGCGTGTGAGTCAGCCCATCCTGGCTAGAGGGCCAGCATAATTTTCCATGCCTTGCGTTGTTCTGCTAGAAAAGTAAATATGTGTTACAAAACACAGGGTGAAGCTAGGCCAGCCCCCTCCTGTCCCTTTGGTAGGCAGGAAAGAAAGGGAAAGAGAGGGCCCTCAATGCCAGGTACACTGGCTCTTCCTCGTTTTACAGATAGGAAAACTAAGGTTCAGAGCGGTTAAGCCACCTACCCAAGGTCACACAGCTATATTCATGGCAGAGCCAGGAGTTAAACCAAGGTTGACTTCAAGCTACAGCCTGTGGGCTCTTCCCAGGGGGTTGCAGACCAGGCCTGAACTTGTGCTGCATCTCTTCCAGTTCACAGGTGTGCTTCTCAGGGTTTGGGGGTGTTTGTTAATATGCAGATTTCTAGGCCCTGCCTAGACCCACCCTACTATAATCTCAGAGGGAGGACCCTGGGATCTGCATTTGTAAATGCTCCTCGGGTCCAGATGATGCTGTACGGCTGGAGATTGGAGATCGAAGAATGGCTATCCCCAGGAGGGTGGGCCAGGCCTACACCCTGGGAGGAGAAGGTTCTCGTAAAAAACAGGCTGCTCTGTCCTACACACTCCCCTCTCTCTGGGGCTAGGGGAATGCTGCTCTTCTTGTTTCAAACTGGTTCATAGAAACACCCCAAGCCAGAGAGTGAGTGAGCAACTCTCCAGCTGCTGGGGAAACAATGACAGCAAACAAAGACACTGTTTCCTGAGCCTTCAGGAAAGTGGTAGCCTCCTGGGAGCCAGCAGCCGGGCCCAGCTACAGAGAGGAACAGTGATCAGGGGCTGAGGATGGCCTGGTTGCCAGGGAACCTGATGGCCCTGCAGGTGCCATCTCCATGGGGTTAACCATCAAGCAAATGCCAGGAAAGCAAACACCCTCCCCAAAGAACCCCCATCCCACATGGCAGAGGGATGAGTCACTTGGCATAAGAGGAGAACCAAACAAATCCCATCTGCCCAGAGGAGGATGCACAGGGCCAGAACGCAGCTCCCACCCCATCTGGCCTGCCCAGAGACCAGTGGTGTGCACACGTGTGTGCACACGTTTGTACACACATGTGTGTGTGAGCACGCAGCCACACCAACTCAGAGCCCAGCTTTTTAGAGAATGAGGGAGGAAGGATGGTGAGGCACAATTCAAATTCCCCCCTAAACCTGCTAATTCTCTCTGAAGCTCCTGGAAGGGGCCCGGCTAAATCAGCAGGAGCCTGGGAGGGTGGAGAGAGTGGGTGTCCAAGAGCTTCAGCACTTAAGCAGGCTGACCTGGGAACCAGCTCGTGGGGCACAGACCTCTCAGGACCTCAGTGCCCTTTCCTGGAACATGAGAAAAGAGCTTCCTCCCTGCTGGGGAGGGTTGGTTGGCTTTACTCTGGTATGTGTGTGTGTGGGGAGGGGGGTCTTGGTGACAATCAACCAGCTCAGGCATGTCAGGCACATGGCATGTTGCTTGGCACAGAATCACCCTCAATAAATGGCATTAATATCATCAATGTCATGGCTGTTACTCAGCATCTGAGCTACAAGCCTATTTACTTGCAAGTCCTTAGTCTGGTCCCCTTCCCTCAGTGGACTTTTACTTTCCTAGGGGGTGTGGAGAAAGCAGATTTGGAAGTTGAAAGAAGTCTAGAGTTTGGAGACAGTTTGAAGTTCTTACAATTGCTTGAACCCCTCAGCCTCACTAGCATCAAGCCTCTTGCTACAGATGTCCCCCACCCATTTGCTGAGCCTTCACTAACTGCCAGGGGGCATACTAAGTGCTTAATACCTGGGAGCTCACCCTATGATGGGGATGCTACAGATATGCCCATTTCACACATGAGGAAAATGGAGGCTCAGAGAGAGAAAATGACTTGCCCACGTTCACGTAGCTGAAAGGGACTGAGTGAGGATGCCAACCCAGTTTACCCCAGGCTGCTCCCACATCCCCATCTCTGGAGCCTGACCAGGCTCTTCTTTCCAGACACATTCTGAGGGGCTTTGTACTTGTTCTTATCTGTGTCGAGGCTATTAGACTCTCGGCTACTGAACAGTACAGCGGCTACCTTCCTCCGCATGGGTTCTCTTTTCCCCGAACTTCGTGTCTTCTGTAACCCTTATCTACCAGCATCTCTCAGTCCTCTCCTGACAAGGAAGGAGGTTGGATCCAGAGTGTGTGGGGCATGACGATGGGAGACAGGCCAGGGACAGAGGAAAGGCTCTGGAAAGAGGGACTGACAGACTTGGGTCATTTTAAAACAAGTTTTTAAAAAGTAACTGGAGAAGCAATTGAAAAAAACAACTCAAATACATAGCCCTCCCAATTTTTTTTTAAAACAAACTTCAAGACCTGGCTGAGTGGCTCAGTTTACTGGAGCGCCATCTCTGCATGAAGTTGCCGGTTTGATCCCCAGTAGGGGCCTGTTTCCATATGGGAGGCAGCAGATCTCTGTTTCTGTCTCTCTGTCTCCTCCCTCCCTCCCTTCCTCTGTCTAAAACCAGTGGGAATGTCCTCAGGTGAGGATCATAAATAAAATAAATAAATATCCAAATACTATAAAAGGGCATACAATGAAAATTCAGATTTCTCTCTAGTCCCTGCCTGGGGGTCTCGTGGCTAAATTGCTGTGGATCCTTCCAGAAGTTTCCTGTGCGGTGCACATGCACATCCTCGCCCTCGCCCTCTCCCTTGCACTTGGCTCCTGGCCCCTGACTCTGAGTCTCAGCAGCACCCCCTACAGCTTTTCATCCTTTTCCAGGGATGGGGTCTTTCCCGATGTCAACACTCCCTGGACTATTTAACCACCCGCTCCCAAGGCCACCCCATGGCTTCCTCTCCAGCACCAGCCTGCCCTGAACATCCCCTGAGGCATGCTCAGCCCCAAGTGAGAGTCCCCTGCAGTGAAAGGTAATGGGGTGGAGGAGTAAGGAAAGGGTTTCCAGGCAGAGTTGTGACATGGGCAAAAGCAGAGGGACCCACATGATTCCCTTCGGAACCTGGTCTGTGACCCACTTCAGTTGTGTGGAAGGGGTCCTGGGTGACCAAGCTCTGCTGAGTTGAGGCTTCTGCAGGTCCCAGGCAGGCCCACACCTGTGTTCTGAAGCCTTGACTCCTCCCTGACACCCGCTGGCATCACAGGCTGGCTGGAGGTGAGTTCCTTGGTGCCCTCCAAGTCCTGTCTTAACCTAAGTCTGGAAGGAATTCACTTCTGGACAAAGGGAATTGCTCAAGCCCTTAGCTGCCCACTGAGGAACTCCCCACCAGGGGGTGGGGGAAAGGTGCCTGAGAGAGGATCCAGGCAGAGCCAAGTTCACAGAAGAAATAATGACAGGGTTAGATTTGAGGAACGTCTATTCAGGGCCCCCCACCTGAGCTGCTGGGGGGCTGCAGGAAAGACCCCTTGCTCCTGGCTTCTCACAGGGGGACTTGCAAAGAATTCAGATTCCTGGACCCCTCCCCACACTCCCCTGTCAGGAGCTTAAGTGTTCAAAGCCCTGGAATCTGCACTTTTACAAACCCCATGGGGCCCCTGATGCATACCTTCAGAGCCATTGCATCTTGCAGGGCCCTTTATCCTTTTTAGGTTCCCAGACCCTTTTAAAAAGTTAATTTAAGGGTCATCAATTTTTAAAAATTATTAGTATGTATGTATCTTCTCACCTCCTGCAAGAGAAAGGCCCTTTGCTGGTCCTTCACCCCCCTTTTCTCTTTTCTCCTCAATGTAGCAGAACCAGGCAGCCAAGGCCAGGAGGGTGTTAGCATCTGTTAGTGATTGAACGAGTGAACCTTTTGAAAGTGATAGACCTGCCGCCAGAAAAAATGCATATATGGACAAATATTTTAAAAGCAAGTGTAGGAGGTCCTGGTCAGTGTGGCTCAGTTGGATGGAGTATCTTCCCGTAGACGAAAAGTTTGCGCATTCGAATCCCAGTCAGTGTGTGAAGAAGGCAACCAATTGCTGTTTCTCTCTTACAGCTCTCTCATTCTCTCTTTCTCTCTCTGTCTCTCCCTTCTTTCTCTAAAAACAATGAAAAAAATGTCCTTGGATGAGGATAAAAAAAATGGAAAGAAAGCAAGTGTAAGGGGATTCACAAACCCCCTTAAGCCCATCCACAGATGGGCTTAAGAATAAGGATTTTCTCCATGGCTGGCACAGCTCAGTGGATTAAGTATGGGCTGTGAACCAAAGGGTCATCAGTTGGATCCCCACTTAGGGCACATGCTTGGATTGTAGGTAGGGGGGTGGGGGGAGCATTGATGTTTTTCTCCCTTTCTTTTTCCCTCCCTTCCCCTCTCTCTAAAAATAAATAAAGTCTTTAAAAAAAAAAAAACAATAAGGTTTTCTAGAGTCTCTGTAACACTGGAACCACAATCCTTTGGTACCAGAAGCAAGAGAAGGCTCAAAGGATTCTAGGTGTTTTCAAAGGTGGCTGGGTCTGGGCCAGGGTAAACCATTTGGAATCCACTTCCACCAACCTCCTTATTTTATCAATAAAAAAAACAGGTGGGGTGGACGCCCAGTGTGGGTCCCTGCCTCCCTCTCCTGAAGACCTCATTGCTCCTGTCTAAGCCCTATTAGCCCTTTGGCCACAATTTATCTTGTTGCTTTCTGGAATCTGCCTCGGAGACTGTGAGCTCCTCCTTCCCAGTGAGGTGCGGAGCCCCCACTTCCCTCCAGAGTGGTGCTGGACCCTCCCAGCTTTCAGGGCCTCCTTCAGGGTCACCGCCAGAGTGGGTTTACCGCCTGTCCAGATGCAGCCTTCTCTGTTGCACACAGTGTAACCAAGTACATGCTGCCAGAATTGTGCAATGTGGCTCTTCTGGACCGGAATCCAGCAGCTTTTATGACCAGCCATGAAGTAGTTCTGTCCTGCCAGGGCCTGGAGTTATCAAGTTTCAAAGGATTTTTTGTCCTCTTTAGATGGCACGATGAGAATGATGGAGAAGCTTCCTGCACATTTGGGCCAGGCACTGTGTTAAGCGCTTTGTGTGAATTATCTACAAGGATCTTTTCATAGCCTTTTGGGATGGGGGTGATTAGCAACTGTTTGACAAATAAGGAAACTGAGGCTGGAAGCAGTTGACCATTTGTGGCTATAGGATCTGAGCTCTGGCAGGCGCACTCCAGATCCCCCTTTTCTTAATTGCCATCGATGCTGCTACCACCCGAGTGTAATTCATTAGATATCCAGGGCACAGAGACCCGTCCAGGTTTCTGCCACACCTGGCTGGAGGGCCCACCTGGGTGTTAGCCAACAAGAGAGGCAGCAGAGAGCTAGGCGAGGGCCCTTAGCCAGGGGGCGCGCCAGACCCGGGGGTGAGGGTGGGGCTGAGGGTGCTCAGGAAAGCGGCCTGTGAGACCCCGCCCGCCTGTCCAGCCGTTGGCAAGTGTGGGGCTGGAAATATCCGGAAAAGATCCCGTGTCCCCACCCCCAACCCTTGCTGGGCACCCCACCGGCTCCCTTGCAGCCAAAGGCGCTCGCGGGATAAGTCAGGAAGCCCCGCCCGTCCGGTAGCTCCGCCTTCGGGAAGGTAAGCACCACCTTCCCGGGAGCGGCCGGGAGAGCCTTTGGCCCGCGGGCGCCCCGCCCCTTGCGAGTAGTGACCCCGCGCCTCAAACGCGCAGCACTAGGGCTCCCGCGCTGTCGCTCGCTCACCTGAGCCCACTGTCGCCCCTTGGTGCGCGCAGGGATCCCCTGACGCCCAGTACCCAGTTCCGCGCCGCGACTCGCTGCTCGCCAGCGCACCCCGAGAGGCACCATGAACTCGCTCTTTAAGAAGAGAAACAAAGGCAAATACAGCCCTACGGTGCAGACCCGGAGGTGAGGAGGCGTCCGCACACAGCTCGCAGACGCCCCTGGGAAACCTGCGCGCCGCGGGGCGCACTAGGTCGAGAAGAGCCGCCGGGGGTGGGGGTGGTGAATGGCCGGGCCCTGAACGCTGCAGGGAGCCCAGGAAGCACAGTACTGGGAGGCCCAGGGACGGGGAACTGAGCTAGGAGTGCGCTTCACGCTGGAACACGGGGCCGGAGGACCAGCCTAGAGCCGGGAAGCTTGGCCGCAATGAGGTTGGGCTGGGGGGGCCCGAAGGAAAACACTCTATCTGGCACCAGTGAGTTCCAGAGGAGCTCAGAGGGCGCTGACTTAACGCCTAGAAGGCGGGGAACTGAGCTGGAGGTATTGGGAAACTCAGGGTCGTCCTTGCGCCAGGGGTCCTCCCGGGCTAGGAAGCACAGCCCAGGTGGGGACGGGTGTAACCTGAGGACGCTACACCCAAGATCGGAGGGTGGGGGGAAGCAGGCGACCTACGAAGCACTGTCTCGGAGTGCACGGGGGCGGGAAAATTGAGCTGAGGTGTGGGAGGGGGCGTTCCCCTTTGCTTCTTGGAGAGCTCACAGGTGCTTCTGGCGTTAGGGGCGCTAGAAGTGCGGAAGGCTCACGGGTTGGCGAGGGTGCCACCTGCGGCAGTACTTCCCGGCACCTGCCATCCTGCGTTCGAGCCTCGTCCAGAATAACCGGTGGGTGTAGGGTCGCTTGGGTGGGGGGCGCAGGCTGAAGCACCCTCTGTTCCCGGCCCCCGGCAGCTGCCAAGTGGGGATCCGCGCTGCGGCTGGCGGTGTCGTCTGGGCGGTGTCCGGACCTTCTAGCTGCCTGATTTGCCAGGGGCGTGCCGCACCCCCTTTCCCCCGCCCCACCAGCCCCGAAACTGGCGGCGTCTCTAAGCCTGGCATTCCCAGGGCGGCTTGGGAAGGGAATGACATGTCTTGATGTGTTTGGGTTGAGATGGCAGCCCACGTCCGTTTTGATAAGCCTAATGTATTCACTTAATAACCGGTTTAGGGGAGTCTCGTGGAGATGCTGAGAATGAGGGAGGGGGCAGGACTTCGACGTCTGCCTTGGTTCCTCTCTAGGGAGGGGACACTTTAGGAGGGAGCCCTTTACTAATATTTCTTCCTACAAGGGGCTTCTGGCAGGTGGAGGGCTCAGAATTGCACAGCCCACCTGCCTGAGTATCCTTCCCCATATGCACTCACCCTGCGCCCCACCTCCCCTTGTTCCGAGCAGCTTCTAACTCCCAGGCCCCAGATGAAGGAAGGTAAGGAGACTGGCCAGGGCTCCCACCCTGCCCCTGTGGTCCAGCCCAGGCAGACCTGTTTGACAAGTGCTGGTGCAGGCCTGTGGGCACAGCCCTTTCAGAAACTCCACTGCGCATCGATTTTACCAGCCCCGCCCCCTACCTCTCCTTTGGGCTGTTTCAAGCTCAGAGGCATTTCTTCCCCTCCTGTCCGAGGCTCCCCCAACCCTGGCCTCCTTGCTCTTTCACAATTCCAGAGATGGGGCAGGGCCCTGTACACTGTTCCTCTGTGGCTGAGTCCAGCTGGCTCTCAATTCAGCTGTGGTCCTGTCCAGTCCCTGAGCCATTCTCTCTCAGGCATTGCACAATTGCACACTCTGTGCCAGCCCTGGAGGACTGTACTGTTCTACCCCCATCAAGACTAGGGCCCCTCCAGTTCTTCACACATACACACACCCACGCACCAGGAGATGGGCCAGGCCTTGCCCTGCCTCCAGTCCCCCAAGGCCTGGGCTTGGACCTAACAAGCTGAGAGGGACTTGGCCTCTTCAGCAGAGGGTAGGAAGAAAGGATTTCCATCCTTTATAGCTGTGGGGGACTCTGAGGGCCTAGGTTGGCAAGGACACTGGGTCCTGCCCCTCTCCATACTCCTCTGCCCTTGGCTGGGTGATCTGATTGATCTCAGATCTCAGTTTAGAGGTGTCTTTCTGCAGGAAGCCTTCCTGATTATCTCCCCAGGATGAAATGAAAGACTTCCTTTGAGCTCCCATGGCCCTGCACAGTCACAGCCCTGAGTAGGTGCCAGGTGCTTCTCCAAGTAGTCTCACCAGCCGGGTGCACCCCTTGCCCCTTACTTCCTCTACATGGGGTCAGTTTCATGGACTGCGTCATAGCGTGGGGGACAGCCTCTTGCCCCATTCGCTCAACAAGGATCTTTTAAGTGTTACTCAGTGCTTAGCCCTGTACTTACTGCTTTGAGAAGTGGTCACAAGTCATGGGCACTGGTCCCCAAGTGATTCTTTTACCCAAGTTTCTGGGGTTCTTCTCCATTGTGTGGAGGCATGTGGGTTTGCCAGTGAGATTCAGCATGGCCTGGTGGGTAGGAGCCTTGGCCCTGGGGCAGAGTGCCTCACTTCTGATCCTGGCTTTGCCACATCTGCTGTGGGCAAGTCAGGGAATCTCTCAGAGCCTCAGTTTCCTCATCTGCAAAGCGGTAATGGTGCTAATATCTCCAAAAGGGGTTACAAGGTGGAGCAAATGTGATAACAAAGAGAATGCTCCTGGCACACGGAAGGTGCCCAGACAGCGAGTGGGCTGGCATCACCACCCCAGCTGAGAGGCCCCCCGGGGGGCCAGGACTTGTGACCCTCACATGCCGGCACTCACAGCTGTTAGCTGCACAAGTGTGAACCGGCGTGCAGAGCGCCTGCATGGAGGAAACTGTACCTCCCTGTGTGTCAGCCTTCTGGCAGCTGAAACTGGGGAGGGCTGGGACAGGGTGTGAACAACGCCACTGCTCATGTCACCCTGGTTCTAATGACAGGTGTGGGCGCTGATGGTCACACCTGAGCTAATGATAGGGCCAGGCTTGATGGTGCAGGTCACTGAGGACAGTGTCCAACCCAGCAGGGAGGGTCAGGAGGAAATCTGCTGCCACCTTCCTGCTCTGTGGCTACGAGTGCCACCCCGGCCAGCCCTTACTTACTTCCTGGCTGTGCAATCTGGGATGAGCTGCTTGGCCTCTCTGTACCTCTGCACTCTTACCTAGAGAATGGGCACAAGTATACTACCTTACTGGTGATATGGTCGGCATGAGGATTAAATGAAATAATTTAGGAAAGAGTTAAGAATCATAGGCGGCCTCAATCCATGGCAGCTATAATGAATACAACTATTGAGCAAATGCAGGTAAGGCACCTACTGTGTGCCTGAACTGGACAGGGTATGCACTGCACAGTTCCAGGGCTGCCATTCCTGGGGGTGGAGGGGTGGATGTTGAGGAAACGTTGAGAGTCTCCTGCACTTGATGGAGTTGTTTAATTACGAGTATGGTTACAGGACTGGGTTTTGGGGCCGGTGAGAGCCCAGCAGGGACAGTTATCCCCAGCGAGACATGAAACTGGACAGCTGTTTCTAGCACAGTGGCTCTGGCACTCCCTGACTGGTCTGAAGTGAGCACTGTGAGAGCAGAGACCTTGGAGATCAGGAAGGACTTCCGGGGAAGGCGTCCAGCCTGTCATGGAAGGAGTGGAGTGGTTAAGATCCAGCTCTGGAGTTACACTGAATTCTGCCTGTTTGATTTTGGCAAAGAAATTTGACCTTGCTGAACCTCAGAATTCTCATCTGCAAAATGGGACTAATCTTGTTCTTCCAATCAGACCTGGGTCCCCAGTAAGCACCCTGCAGCCTGGCCGGCTTCCCTGACAATCTGCCTGGGCAGATTGCTGTGAGAATGGCTCGGTCCCAGTGTGGGGAGCCTCTGTGGGAAGCAGGGTTTGGTAGGCTGGTGAAAGGGACCTGTGCCCTCCTGGAAGCCAGCTGGGGTACCCTGCACCTCTTGGTGATTGAAAGCACAGAATTTGACAGCCAGGTGTGAGTTTAAGACCCTCCTCAGCCGTGTGACCTTGGGCAGGTCACTTAACATCTAAACCAAGTCTCAGTTTTCTCATCTGTGAAATGGGAGCAATGACAGCAACCCTTCAGCTGGTGAGGTGAAATGTGCATGACAGACCCAGTCCCAGGCCTGGCTTATGGTGAGTGCTTAGCAAACCATAGCAGCCAACATTAGTAATCACGTACTGCTGTTAAGGGTAATGATCATGCTCAGCCCAGAGTTGACCAAGCAGCTAGTCTCCTTCCAACTGTGGAGGCTGGAGCCTGCGTGGGACATACGGTCAGCTGACTCCCACCCACCCACCTGAACATTCACATGGACTTTTTCACACACACCCCCTTAAGCAGACACACGGAGAGACATATGCACACATTTATTAGTGACAGCGGGAAAACCTGAATGATTTGACAGGGAGGCTTTCCCTGTCCGCGAAGCCTCCCTTCAAACATATGGGTGAGTGGACTGCAGTGATCTGCCCAGCCATTTCTCGAGCACCTACTGTATGCCTGGCATGGCCGTGGATGTTACAGCATCTCTTCTGCCACTGTGCCTGCCCTTGGTGGTGACAGCCTGTTTCACAGAAGGGTACACTGAGGCCAGGAGTAAAGGCACTCACCCTGGGTTCACAGCTCACAATGGCTGATGCCGGGAGCTCAGGGGTCCCTGAGTAAGGAAGCTCAGTCTCTCCACCAGGACCTGGGGCTGGTGGCAGCTGACTAGGCACTGCCCTAGGCCAGCCATTGGCTTTTGCATTCGATAACTCCGCCCCAGCAACCCTTTGCTCCTCTCATCTCTCTGGCTTTGCCCTCACTTGCCCAGTCCTCTCTTGGCAGAGGGAACGAGGCTTGATAAATTAGATTCAGAACAGAACCAGCTGAACCTCTAAGGATAGCTGCATTATAGTGGTGGCATTTCAGGCATGTCAGGGGCAATTATCTGGGGACAGGGAGTTTTGGGGGAGGGGCTTAGCTCAATTCACACCACTTAGACAACAGCCTGAGGAGAGGAAGGGGCAGCAGGAGGGTCCTGGGGGCTGGGGAGAAGCCAGCTTGAAAGCATTTCCAAGGTCCCCTGTCAAGGGAGGAGGACCCAGGATTCCCATCTTGCCACCACCACCTGTCATCTTCCAGCCTACCTGTCCTGGCCTGTCTAGGCAGCTGAAGAGGGAAATAGCCTCTGGTCTTTGTTCTCTCTGCTTTTTGCTTGGCCTTCTGTGTTGCAGCCTCCTGAGCCTGGGGAGGGAGGCCCCTGGTGCCGCTTTCGATCTCCAGGAAGGCTGAGCTGTGTGCAGGTTGAGACCCGCCCTTTCCCCCACTTCTCCCTGCCTCTAGAGGTATCAGACCAGACGGGGCCGCCAGCCCCTCTTGCCTGGGCACTGTAGCAGTCTCTTCACAGCTCCTGCTTCCATCCCAGCACCCCAGTCCCTTCTTCCCGTGTCACCCAGTGAGCTCTTTGTAAGATGCAAATCTGATTCTGTCCCCCTGCTGCTTTAACCCTTGCCTAGGCTCCCTTTACTCTCAGGCCCTGAGAGCTGCTGCCCTGCACAACATGAATGAGGACTGTCCACCCTCACCTTTCCACACTGCATCCAGCCACCAGGCCTTCACCCACACTGTTCCCCTGGCTGGAATGCTCTTCCCACCCATCTTCCCTGGCTTACTTGCCTTCCTCTTGCATGGTTCTCCTCTCTTCCTCAGGGAAGCCCTCCCTAACCTCTCTGCTGGGGCAGACCCACCTCATCTGTGGTCCTGCCATCTCCTTTGTGGCTCTTATCGCAGCAGCCTTTGGACTCTGTTGGTGGCCAGATGGAGACGAATGTCTTTCTCCCCCAGAGACAGGCTGGTGCCATCCACGTGCTGAGTGAATGAATAAGGGTGAGATAAGATTCTCTCCCTCCTTAAACATCCGGAACACACATGCTGGAGTGCACTCATGTGTGCACACCCCCTTCTCCTCACCCCACACCCTGACCAAGGTAGGTAGGGCGAGGTTTTATCTGTGGATGGAAATTCGAGGGCCAGAGCAACGAGTGCCTACTGACCCCTGTGCCCACCCAGTCACCTCTGTGAGCTTAGTAAACAGCAACAATGCAGGGTGAGAAGCTGAGATAGTGAAGACGAAGGGGCCCTGAGCCAGGCTGGTGAGCTTCCGGAGGAGGCGGTGTCTAGGACCCGAAGAGAAAGCGCTGAGGTGCACGAGACCGTGAGATGTGCGTTTATGTGCACAAACCTGAAAAGGCATGCTGTGAGACCAAAGCAAGTTGATGGGGATGCAAAGAGTACGTCCGTGTACATTTTTAAAAACATGCATACAACATAATTCCATACATTGTTTCTGGATGCAGATACGGATACGAATTGAAAGTATAAAACTGGCTTAGGAAGCAACCAGAAGCTCCAAAATTACACTATCCCTGAGGAGGGGGCTAAGGGATAATGAACAATAACATTTTATTTCTTTTTAAACAAAATCTGAAGCAAATCTGGTGACATGGGAACATCAGCTGAATCATGGTGGTGGGATTCTTTTGAGGACTTTTCAGCATGTTTGAGTTAGGTCATTGGGCTTTCAGGTTTTTCATAGGGATGGGTGGGATAGACAAGTAGAGCTGGCAGAGGGAACAGCATGGGCAAGACCCAGGAAGGGAGCCCAGGGTCCTGGATGATGCTGATGCATCTCAGCATCATCCAGGCAGTAGGAAGAGAAAGGGTTCGGGGGAGGAGGAGGAAGTGGCTTCAGGATGGTAAGGTGCCCAAGGCATGGGGAGCAAGAATGGAGGGCAAGCAGGAAGGTTCTGGATGGGGAGAAAATGGAAATTAGGGGGGTGGAGAGGGGAACTTGGAAAGGTGTGAATATACACAAGAGTCTCTGAGGTTGAGTCCTAGCTTGGTACAACTGCCCTAAATTATAACCGTTGTCTTTCTTAGGTAATACTACCCTCGTCTCTCTTTTCCAGGTGAGGGTCAGAGTTTCAGTAACCTGCCCAGGGACTCTCAGCTGCTCTGACCAGGGCATTCTGAGTTGGGAACAGGAAAGCTGCTGGTGTGGTGTCCCAGCTGGCCACTGGTCCATTCTTTCCCGGGCAGAGGAATTTTGTCAGGTCTTGTGACATAAACGCATACCCAGGGTGGTGGCCAGCAGCTCTACCCCCTACCTGCTGACCCTGGAAGGCTGCAGAGCTGCAGGAAACAGTCTTTTTTAAAGGGAGAGAAACATCAATGTGTGGTTGCCTCTCATGCGCCCGTCACTGGGGACCCAGCCCACAACCCAGGCATGTGCCCCAACTGGGAATTGAACTGACAACCCTTTGGTTCACAGGCTGGCACCAAATCCCCTGAGCCGCAGCAGCCAGGGCATGTGCAGAATTCTTTGTTGCTCCAGATGCTGGGCTCAGACTGCACACTCATACCTTTTAAGGTTTTCTCCACCCAGGACATGGGGACTTGGATCCCTGTTGAAGGTTGAGGAAGATTCTGAGTCTGTGCCACTAAGAACATTGAGAGCCCCAGTTCTGTTGCTCCGCAAAAGAAGCTTGACTCTTCTCAACTATAAAATGAGCAACCAAACCTCTGTAGTAGTGAGGGAAAACCCAAGGCCCACAGGCAAGGATGGGGGCAGGCAAGGAGGACAGAGTAGGAAAAGCCTGGGTGTGGGAGCCGAGAACCTGCCTTCCGGGTCCCTTGTCAGCTGTGCCGCGGCCACATTCCTGCCCCTCTCTGCCCCTCTCTTCATCACTGGAGTACAAGCCTCATGAAGGCAGGGACTTTGCATGCTGTGCAGTCACTTCCAAACCCCGTGAATGGTGCTGAACACATAGTGGGTGCTTACTAAACAGTGGTGGAAGGTCTGTTTCTAATCTGTGAATTGGAGGCTTGTGGAAAGGACTGGAGATGATGTGCATAAAGCATCAAGCATGTAGTAGGTGCTTAATAAATGAAGACCTCTATTCCTTGTCCAGTGGTCTTGAGCCAAGAATGCTGTCCTAACACCCAGGGGTGTTGAGATCAGCTTGAGCCCCATTTAAACCTTGCAAAAATCTTCAAGATATGCCCTAGTGTCACCAAAAGTGGCTTGAATTTCTGTGTGTGTCTGTCACAAGAGCCCAGAAGCACATGCCTGGCACGGGCCAAAGTTGGGGTGGCCTTCCCCGGGTAGAAACAGACTAGGCACGACACAGAGTCGTGTTTACTACACCAACAGCCGTCTCAATCCAGGATCTACTTCCCCAGCTCTAACAGCTGGGTGTGGAGAAATTTACTGCCTAATCACCATGGAAGTTTCTGTAAGGAGAGTACCAGTCAACTGGCCAATCAATCTGGTATTTATTGGGTACTTCCTGTGTACTGCTTTCTCACAAGACTTCCTTCCTGTAGAGACGAGGACTCCTCCTCACTCTGCTCCCCTAGTCTGGTGACACATTGCTGGGGGTCGTTTTCTCACCTCCACCCTGGCTGCCCATTAGAATCATCTGAGCAGCTTTAAAAATGGATGGCCAGGCCCTGCTAAAGACTAACTGAGTCAGGATCTCTGAGGTAGGGCCCAGACTTCAGTCTGTTGATGGGCAGCCAGCGGGGTAAACCACATACTGGGTAGGCCAAAAAGTCCATTATGTTTTTTCCATAAAAAAGTATTGATTTGGCTATTTTGAGTATGTCAGCTATCTCCCGCTACTGGCTTTTAGTGGGTAGGGGCCAAGGGTGCTGCTAAACATCTTCCAATGCATGAGACAGCCCCACAACAAAGAATTTTTTTGGACAAAATGTCAACAGTACTAAAAAACTTTACAAACCACTTTTGACACGTTCAGTCAGCCACAGCATCTTCCCCATACGCCGCACAAATCTTTTCTTGCGCTGCAGTTGTGTTTTTACCTTTCTTGAAATAATAAAACACAATGCACTGAAAATGTTGCATATTTTCTTCCATCTTCAGTATTAAAATGGCTGCACAGAAACTCACCAATTTTGATAAGTTTATTTTTAATGCACGCTGAGGTGAGAGCTGTCACAATACAATGCAACAGAATTGTTTTGAATGAAGTTAAAGACAGCTAAGCACCACTAGAGCCATTATTCACACCGACTGACCGCCGTGCTCCAAGTTACGTGCACCGTGCCTCCTCCTTTCAGCAGCAGTTGCCCAACCTGTCTCCCTCTATTCTTTTATTCTCAGTCGTCCCATATCATCTTATTTCAGGTGGGTCTTATAAAATAAAATGGCCTAGAGGCGGCTTTTGTTTTATTTTCACGTTCTCACCTGAGAATCTTTATCTTTTAACAGGCGAGTGTATCTCATTTACGGCCGTTGTAATGACTGATGTGTTTGGACCTGCTCCTGACATACTGTTTTGTATTCCTTTTTATTATGCTTCCTCTTTGTTTTCTTTGTGCTCTTTTCTTGCATTTTAGTGGATTGAGCTATATAGTTTCACAATTAAAATTAGGATATAAAGCCTGAAAAGACAGAGCAAATGAGAAAAAAAAAATACCCTGACCCAGGTAGTTTTGAATCTTTGTAATTACAGTTATTGGGATGCTTTTCTTAATCCTACATATGAGGCTATCAACCTGGACAATAAGGACTCACTCATCTTTTAGGGGAGCCTTTCTGCAGCCCTTAATTCCAGGCCTTGCCTAGGCTTGGGGCTCAATGAGTAGATGTTAAGTTAAACAGATAATTTCTAGCGCATCTTCAGCAACACCTGTCTGCCTGGCCTTGGTAATGGAAAAGGGTCCATCCCAGAGCCTGTAAGAAGGGCAGAGGTATGAGAGGGAGTTGGGTAGGGGGTGAAAATTTATTCAGCAATAATTGCACATTTAAAATATTGATGATCTAGAAAACCATGTGGGGTAGCAGCAGTCACCAGCGTAGACTCTGCCTAACATCATGGCCCTGGGCAAGTCACCCATCCTCCCCAGCCTCAGTTTCTTCATCTGCAGTGGGACAGTAATAGTACCCATGGGTTGTTACAAGGATCAAAGCAGGAACCTGGGTCCGGCACCAGGGAGGGCATGGTCCCAGGAGGCCTTCCCTCTGTGCCTTCCCCACCCCTCAAAGGCCTGCTCAGAGGAACAGGTGGGAACCTGGTATCTTCTTAGGAAAATGACTCAGCCTCAGTCATCATCGCTGCTGATTGTTACCCAGCCACTGGGATTAATTACACTAATGAAGATGTCAACAAGATGCGAATCACTGTCTCCCCTGGGTGGTAAACACCTTGCCGCATCGTCCTCCCTCCCCAGGTCTCCCGATGTCTCCTCCTCTGTGGGTCTGTATTGAAGTTCCCGTGTTCTGAGGAAGTGAATCTGGAGCTTGTGAAAATTCTGGCACCACTGCTTCCCAGCTGTGTGACCTTAGGCAGTTTCTTAACCCCTCTGAGCCTCCGTTATCTTCTTCTGGAGAATGGGGAAACAGGCATTGTTGACTGCTATAAAATGTCTGCTCAATGCAACACCTATTTATTGAGCCCTGAGCCTGTTCAAGGACTGGAATTAAGGGCTACAGAAGGGCCCCCCAAAGATGAGTAAGTCCTTATTGTCAACAAGTTTATAGCCTAGTGCACAGGATTAAGACTGTAGGGTGCCTACCTCCTGGGCCTGTGACTTCAGTGCATGATGCATGAAAGGACTGAGTGGGCAATAGGCACCTAGTAGGTGCTCTTAGTGTTTAGTTGTTCTTATTCATCAATCATTTCCTGAGTGCCTGCTGTGTGGGCCTTTGTATCAGGGACAGGACATGTCCAGGAGTGACAAGCCTTTGTTCTCAGCCAGGTAGTGTTTAAAGAAGGTGGAGACTGGGGCCAGGTCTGGAGGTTTCTAGGGAGCTGCTCAGGCCTTGGCTGGCCCTGGAGGCAGGCAGGACCCAGAAGAGGATGACGGTGGCCAGCAGGAAGCTATGACCCTTCTGTGGGCTCTGGGAAGGGCAAGGTTGGTTCTGGGAGAGGTGTGCACTCCTTTACATTCCAGACATTCCATGGCTGACGCCTCCTTCTCCTGCCTGCTCCTGAGCACACCCACTGAGACAGAATTTAGCCCATGAGGGCGGAACTGGAGAGGTGATCAAAGGATGGACCATGGGGACTGACTCAGGCCTGGAAGTCAAGGTGGCTTTGGCCAGGGAGGGAGATCTGTCCCTACCAGACATGCCCTGTCCCTACCAGTTCCCATCCCTACACATGGAAAACAAGAGCAAGTTGAACAGTTTGGGGCCAGAAGGAACAGATGGTGCAGTCACTGGGGTGTGATCTGTTGTCCAGAGTGGCAGTTCAGGAAAGGGGCTGTCCTCCCAGCCTGGAGGGAGGGGTGCTGGAGAGCAAGCCAAGGGCCCCCAGTTCTGCTCTGGGGTCTGTGGGTAAGGATACTGCAGCTCTGCGGGTCTGGGAAAGGGTGTTGGGCTTTCAGCTACATTCTGCGTTCCCGGGCAGGCCACACCCAGGCACCATGCTCTACTGGGCAAAATAGGAGCATTGGATTGTTTTGAAGTTAGGCAGCCAAAACCTGGCCTTGGGCAGGCATCTGGCCAGCCTGTGTGGGTCCGGAGGGAGGTGGCAGGGAGCAGAAGGAATGACCACTTACTACATGACCCTAGGTACCAGGCACTGAGGGAGGCAGATAGATGCTCTGAGCATGTATCACCTTCACTGGGGCAAACCTGATAGTTGCTATATGGGCTTGGAGCAAAGGGGTCCAGAGCCTCAGAATCATTCAAGCTGCACTGTTCCATGTAGTGGCCATGTGAGATGTGCTTTGAACACAGTAGGTATGCTGCAAGTGAAAACTATGTGCCAGGCTTTGAAGACTTAGTGTAAGAAAAAGGAATCTAAAATATCTCATTACTTCTCTAGATTGTTAACTCCATGAGGTCAGGTATTATCATAGTATGCCTTGTTCATCATTTATTGTATCTGCAGGATTTAGTATGGGTCACAGATAGTAGATGCTCAATAAATATGAAATAATGTCCAATGAGAAAAAATGAAATAAAATATCTCATTAATAATGCTGTTCTTTTGGCTACCTGTCAATATAATATTTAGACAGGTTAGGTTGAATAAAATATCTTATAAAAGTTAAGTGTACCTGTTTCTTTTGACTTTTTTTTTTCATGTGGCTACTAGAAATTAAACTACAAATGTGGCATATTCTATTTCTATTGAACAGTGGTGGCCTTGAACTCAGTGACGTAGTACCCACTGCCCTGCCCCGGCACGTTTTCCACCTGTTGAATGTGTCTTTCTGTTTGCTTCTCAGCCAGCTGATGCCATAAGCCTGCTGTGTGGATGAGGAAATTGAGGCCAGGCAGTGAAATAATGTGCATTGTTGCTCCAAGCACCGGTGGTTCGTGTGATGTTGCTGGGACAAGCTCTGTGCTGGGTGCTGTGGGCATGGCAGTGAACGAAACAGACAAAAGCCCCAGCAATCCTGAGCCTTTGGAACATGACAGCCATGTCCTAGGTGCTCTACAAGGATCATCTCCTTGAATTGTCTCAATCTTGTAGGGTGGGATTGATTCTTATCCCCATTTCACAGACAAGAAAACTGAGGTACAGTGTGGCAAAGGAACTTGCCCAAGCCCACATGCCAGGCTGACTCAGCTTCCCTCCCTGCAGGCAGATAGAATGGACCAGTTGGTGCAGCGTGACTTGGACAAGGAGAGCTGAAAGGCAGCCAGTAAAGGTGGCTCTGCTGTGGGCTGGAGGTTTGGCCATTCATGGTGTCCTTGGAGGGCTTGGGTCTCTCCTGGGGGCAGGTACTTCAGGTGGCTGCAGAGTCCAGGGAGGAGGCAGAGAGACCAAGTGGAACAACAGGCACTTGTGGTTGGAAGACTGAGTCTCGGCCAGGATGGTCCTGAGGTGACCCATGAGCAGAGATCCCCAGAGGCCATGGCCAGTGCAAAGGCCTGGAAGCAGGGGCGAGCTCCACACACTCAGGCAGTGAGGCCAGGCCCAGGGATGAGGGCTGGGGGCAGGCAGAGCTGGTCCTGGGGGCCTTGTGGGCCTGGGCAGGAGTGTGGGCTCTGTTCTGAGAGCATTTGGGAGCACTGGCGAGTTGGAAGCCTGTGGTGTGATTGATCGCACTGTCGAAAGATCTCTCCAACAAGTGTGCAGAAGTTGGCTCAGGGAGGTGAGAGTTGGGGTGCAGGGAGACGGTTGGCCTGGCCATTGCACTGGTCCAGCTGAGAGGTGGTAACCTTGATCAGGTGGAAGCCACAGAGGCAGAAGGAGGATGGAAGCACGGAGAGCTGGAACCAGGTGGAGTCAGGGGAGAAGGGATGGAGATCAGGGCAGTTCTTGAGGTTCTGCTTGAACAACTGGGCAGACAGGCCCTCCCCACCCTGCCTTCTGCAGTTCCCTCCTGCAGACAGGGGCGCATTCTCAGAGCAGCAGAAACCCCATCATGGAAACACCCTGTACCCCTCCAATCTCCAAACCAACAGAGGCAATCCTTAGCCCAAACTGAAGATGGTTCAGCTGGGCTGGGCCTGAGATCCTCATCTGCCCAGCAGCCTCATTACCCATATCTGTGCACTGGCCTCTCCCTATAGGGGTTGGAGGAGACATTTCCAAATATTGAGGTTACTTGTGAATTCTCCACACCCCAGAGCGTGTCTGGACTTGAAGGAACATCAGCGTGAATGATGTCGGTGGCCTAGGGTCTTTGTTGTAGCTCCTCAGTGCCATTGGGCTCTGATGTCAGGCCTTGGCTGTGGGCTTTTATCAGCTTCTTAAAAGGAGCCCAAAGCCCTGAATGGTGACTGCAGGTGGAAGCAGAGCACCCCGGCTCCCCCGAGGCAGCACATTCTGTCTGTTCTCTCAACCCCCACCCCACCCTGTGGTGTGTGATAACTGCCCTGACCCGCATTGACAAAGAGGGAAAGTGAGGTTCAGAGAGGCTATGTAATTGACAGCTTAAAAGGACTGAGTCAGGATTCAAATCCAGGATGTCTGCCTTTAGTCTGGGTGCCGAACCACCAGGTTATAACTGCATATAGCCATAGTGAGGAAAAGGGTGAGGGCATCGCAGAAAACTAAAGCAATAAGAGCACCCTAAAGGGTCCCTTGAGACACCTGTGTTCTCTTTGTCCATGTGAAGGAAGCATCCATAGTGACCTTGGGTGCCATCTCTGTCCCTGAATTCCTGAGGGTTCAATGGTGAGATAATGGGCTGTCCTGGGCCACACCATTTGTCACACGGCCCTGAGTTTAGTCCCAGCTCCCCACTTTGCAGCCAACCTCCGCTGCTGTGAGTGGCCACCTGTAAAGCAGGTCAGACTGTGGTTACTGAATTTCTAACTCCCAGGGACAGAGCGGGGCTACCTGATGCCATGTGAGGCTCCCAGGCTCTCTCCCTGCAGTCCCAGTGCTTTCGGTACATCCCGGCACACAAAGAGGCGCCTGTTCTGGGCTGGCACCTGTGGGCTCTGACCCAAAAAGCCCTTGTTTATACCTGAGTGTGACCTCAAGCCCGGCCCCATGGCTGTGAGGCAGTGCCAGGCAGCACCCCCGGCCAGCCTGCACCGTTTTTCCCTCCTTGCGTCTGGAGTCTCATACGCAGACCAGGCTGAGAAAACAGGGCTGCCAGTTGCGCCTTGGACAGGACCTGGGCCCTCCTGGACTCGTGCCAGACCCCGGCTTCCTCAGGCGGGGAGAAGAAAACCAGGCTGGTTCTCTAGAGAAATGACCCCAATCTGCCTGTGTGGTGACTTCACCTGGCTTGTGAACCCTACCTGCAGCCCTTGACTGCAGCCTGGGCCAGGCTGAGGGGACTGCTTCTGGGGATAGCTGAATTCTGGGTTGCATCAGCTTTTATCAGGTGGTGTCTTGGTGCATAGCACCCTACTGCCTCCACACCTGTCCACAGGTGGGCACCCTGGTGGCCTCATCACTCAGAAACATCTGCTTTTATAGGGGTTTGCTGGAAAATCCAGAAATCTAGAAAGAATCTTAAAAAAAAAAAACCCCTAAACTATAAACTTTTTTCTTTTTTAAAGATTTTATTTATTTATTTTTAGAGGAGAAGGGAGGGGAAAGAGAAGGAGAGAGACATCAATGTGTGGCTGCCTCTCGCTCACCTCCCACTGGGGACCTGCCCACAATCCAGGCATGTGCCCTGACTGGGAATGGAACTGGAGACCCTTTGATTTGCAGGCAGGCACTCAAACACTAAGCAACACCAGCCAAGGCTAAACTTTTTTCTAATTCCCTCATTTCCCCTAATGTCCATTTTCTGTTCCAGGATTGCATGTCCCATTCAGTTGTCATGTCTCCTCAGTCTTCTCCCGTCCGATGGTGCCCCAGTCTCTTGTGACCTGGACGCTTCTGGGGACATGTTTTGTCGGCCAGCCCTCCATTTGCGTTTGTCTCTTGGCTCCTGGCAGTGAGAGGGAGGGCATGTGTTCTGGGAAGGGTGCTGTGAGCATGACCCCATGGGCGGTGGGAGCCCCACCACGTCGATGCGCTTTCTCCCTGCTGATGTTAACCTTGCTGTCTTCACTGTGAAGTTGCTGGTTTTCCAAAGGAAGCAAGTGGGCATCCCCAGGAGGGAAACAGGGTCCCCAGGGAAGAACCCCATGCACAGTTCCAGGAGCAATGTAAGGGCTTCATTCTGTTGCAAATGGCAACCCCTGAGGGGAATAAAATTCGCACAGTGATGTCTTGCATGAACAAATGTCATTGTCACCATTTTGGAGCCCCTGCATTGTGCTAGGCCATTTGAGTCCTTTATTTGGTGCCTTCAGTGTACTGACCCTGCTTAGGGGCTGGTGGGACAGCGGTGGGACAGCAGTGACACGCCACTTGTGAGTTTGAATCTCAGACCTGCTCTGGGCCCCTCAGATGCTGCTCCAAACCTCCATCTCAGTCCTCAAACCCAAAGTGGCCTTTGAAAGTCAGTTCTGGTCTTTCCAGAAGTGGCCCTCCCCCTCCCCCACCTGCCTCACTGAAGTAGGTACAGTGTGCCACCCCCATTTTACAGATGATGAAACTGAGGCTCAGAAATATCAATAGCCCCTCCAAGGTTACACCGATGGTTGGTGCAGTCAGGACTTGAACCTGTCTGGCTCCAGACACCACTGCCCGCTGTGTGACCTTGGGCAGGTGCCTTCAAATCTGAGGGCCTCAGTTTGCTCATCAGTGTAATGAGCAGGTGGGGCTGGATGACTTCTGATGCCACTTCCAGTGCCTGTGGCCACTACCTGCATTACCTGTGTCCATGTTAAACTTCTAAGTAAGTGGAGGGAGGGCTAGGCATGTCTCTCACCCAACATGTCACTTAGATCCAGTTCCCTGCCCGAGTGGGTGGAGGTGCCAGGTGAGTGCGTGGATGGGACAGGACTGGGACAAGGATGCTGGGGAAGGACTGTATCTTGATCTCCCATCAGCTGGGTTGATAGCCCTCAGGTGCCATGTCTGGCTGCCCCTTGTGGCTTCTTAATGAGATGAAAAGCTGGACCTGCCCAGCCAGTTCCCAGCCCTCCCGGATCTGCACCCCTTCCCTGTGGGTTCCCTAACCACCTGCATTCCTGCACCCCTGACATGGGGCTCTGCAGCTGTCATGGGGACACACTGGCTTCGTGGCTAGCCTGATGGCAGGAGGAACACAGGACCCCAAACCCAAAGGGCGAAAGTGTTGGGACCATGCTCCAGAGGTCTGTTATGACCTCAGCTCCACCATGCTTTCTGGCGGACGGACTATGGTCAAGTTATCTAATCACTCCCTGCCTCAGTTTCCCCCTCTGCGAAAAGGCTACTTCAGGCTGTGATAGGATGAAATGAGCTCATCTGTATGTGACTTGCTTAGCACCAGCTGGGCACATGGCCAACCCTCTGCTGAGTGTGAACAAGCATCATCCAGGCAGCGGGGTTTGGGGGGGTTGGGGGCGGGGCAGAAGCTGGAGCACATGGCCCAGCCTCCGAGCAAAAGAGCATAGAAGGGGCTGAATGGAGAGGCTGAGGGAAGCAGGAAAAAACCCTATCACCTTTGAACAACAGCTGCCAGTTGTTTTTGGAAACAGCCTTATTGAAGTAGAACTCATATACCATACAATTCGCTCATTTAAAATAAGCAATTCAACACTTTTTAGTGTAGTCACAGAATTATACAATCATCACCGTAATGAATTTTGGAACATTTTCATCACCTCAGAAAGAAACTCCTCACCCTTCAGCAGTCACTCCCCCTCCCTAGCCCCAGCAACCACTTTTTGCTTCTATGGATTTGCCTGTTCTCGATGTTTCAGATAAATGGAACCATGCAGTAGGACACCTTTTGTGTCTGGTGCAATGTTTTCAGGGCTTCTCAATATTGTAGCACGTATTAGTACTTCATTCCTTTCTTGGCTGAATTGTATTTCGTATGTGGTTAGACCACATGTTTTTTTTTACCCTCATCTGAGGATGCTTATTGATTTTTTTTAGAGAGAGTGGGGGAGGAGAGAGAAAGAGAGGGAGAGAAACATCTACACAAGAGTGAAGCATTTGATCGGTTGCCTTTAATACACACCACAACCTCTCAGAACCCACAACCAGGCATGTGCCCTGACCAGGAACTGAACCCTTGACCTTCTGGTTTATAGAACGATGTTGCAACCAATTGAGCCAGTGGCCAGGGCTAGACCACATTTTGTTATTTATCAACTGATGACCATTTGGGTTGTTTCCACTTTTTTGGCTCTTGTAAATAGTGCTTTATGAACGTTTGTGCTCAAGTTTTACTGCGGACTTACGTTTTCATTTCTCTTGGGTAGGTAGCAAGGAGTGGAATTGCTGGGTCATATGGCAACTTTATATTTAACTTTTTGAGGAACTTCTACACTATTTTGTAAAGTAGCTGCACCATTTTGCATCCCCCTTCAGCAGTGTGTGGCAGTCCTGGTTTTCCACGTCCTTTTTGACAACTACTCTTATCTGTCTTGATTGTTGCTGTCCTAGGGGTGGAAGTGGTACCCAATTGTGGTTTGGGGCACTGGGCATTCTAAGTCAATCTGTTAAGTGCATACTGTGTGCTGAGAGCCCTTACACAATTGTCACACGGGATTGTTAATGACCTGGACACGGGGGCCTGCCTGGGTTGGAATTCAAGCTCCAACATTTAATTACTGTGTGACTTTGGGAAAGTTACTAAACCTCTCTGGTCTTTGGTTTTCACATCTGTAAAGTGGGGATGATAAAAAAAGGATTACCCACTGGGCCAGCGCCTACCTCACGGGGTTATAATGGAAATTAAGGAAGAAGAGGTGGGGAGCCTGGCATGTGGAAAGTAAATCTGAGCTCACACTATTATGGTGATGGTGGTTGTTGCTAAATGTTGGCTCATGTGGTTTTTCCCATGAGTAGCTGTTAGCCCATTGATGGATCATGTGGCCTCTAGAGCAAGACGGCTCTAGGAGAGCATCCTGGCTCCGCGTTCACAAGCTGTGCAATCCTGGGCAAGTGCCTTGATGTCTCTCAGCCTTGGTTTCCTCACCTGTACAGGGGCATACAAACCTCCCCTGGGAAATTAGGGCAAGGATACTATTGGGGCGGTGCCTTCAAATCCATCCGATGTCTGTAACTATCAGATTACCATCACACAGATGGAGAAACTGAGGCATATGCAGGGTAAAGTGCTTGCTGGAGATGATTCAAACACTAAACAGCCCGACAGGACTTGGAGGAGCCCAGGCCTTTGTGACCAAAAGCTCCCGCTGAGCCCCCCTGTTCTCCACTCGGAGCCCAGGTCCCGGGGCTGGCTGTCTCCATCCCCTTCTCTGCCCTACGCCCCCTTCCAGTTCTGGGTTGTAACTAGAATAATGGACCAGTCAGCGAGGATCCAGAAGGTGCTTTCTTCACACCTGCCCCAGCCATCGAAGGGGCTGGACTGGGAGCTGGGTTGGGCCCAGGCCCGAGAGAGACGAAGGCCCCATCTAACCCACACTGCAGGTTCCTGGCGGTGGCCCACACAGTCATGGGTTAAATATTTGTGCTGAGATTTGCCACCTCTCAGCAGGCCAGGCTGGGGGTCAGTGGCTTGGGTGGGGCTGAGGGGCCTGGAAGTGCTCCCATTCCCCAGGTGGTCTGCTAGCCAGGGAGTGGGAGCAATGGGGGTTGGCCAGCAGCCCAGCCCTCACCCCTTTGTACCCAGGTCCTCCATCCATAGTTCCCTCTGCTCAGCCTTTCTGGCCACCCCACTGAGTACCAGCTTTCTCTACTGCAGGACTTCTCAGGGCCTTTACTGACTCCCGAACTTATGGAGCAGTTTGGGTTTTCCTAACTGCCTTGACTGACAAAGGCTTCATTCTGAAAGAGAGACTGGGATTCCTGGGACCCCACTTTGGGAAAGGCTGCCTCCTTGGTTGACTTTGCAGAGGGTGTGGCCTAGGTCTTGTTGTCCTCGCCCCACCCCCTGCTCCCCCCATCTCTGTGTGCCCAGGCCTGGCACAGGGCAGACCCTCAGACAAGCTTTGGGACAGGGATGGAGAGACTCACAGCTTCTGTTTGCTGCCCCCATTTCTGCCTCCCGACAAACCCCCCCTCCCAGCAGTACCTGCAGCATTGGACCTCAAACTCTGGATGGTATTAGGGTCCCCTGGGGAACCTGTAGAAACAACAGCAGCAATAATACAGCTTCCTGGGCCCAGCTCTGGAGATCTATGTTGGGAAACCCTGGGTTATCCCTGGGAATGTGAAGGCTTCATGCCACAGGAGGTGGGTCGCCGGCCTTGATTTGAGGAATTCCACTCTGAGATGCTGGCAGCCCTCTTTGCTTGAGGGTCAAGAGCCCTGCCCTAGGCCAGCCGAAGGGATACTCCCAGGACCTCTTCCATGGCCTCTCCTCATTGGAGCCTTCTGCCCAAGAACCCAACTCTTCCTTGTCCTTTAGAACCCAGCCACCACCATCCCCTCCAGGAAGCCTTCGCTGGTCACCCCCATCCCCACCCAGCCTCTTAGGAGGCTTCCCTGGTCATCCCCAGCCACCACACCTGCCTCAGTCTCATGACTATCGCTGTAAATGCCGATTTCTTCCCTGTCTAGGGGCTGAATTCTCAGAAAGTGAGGCTGTGTCTGTGTGCAGTGCTGGGCCTGGCACACAGTAGGTATTTAATGAGTGCAGGTGGAATGAAACTTCTGGGTGATTCGCTGTCCAGGCCCCACCATGGAGTCTGTACAGAGGGTTTTTGATGGAGACTGGGGACTAATTGACCATATGACTGGCTGGGCCACATTGGCCCAGTTGCTTTCCCTCTCTGGTCTTTGTTTCTTCCTTTGTTTAAAGAAAACAAGAGCAAAGTGGGGTGGGGCTGGACAAGGATCAGTAAGACTCAACAATAATTGCAAACCAGCTCTTTGCCTGCATAACCTCATTCTCATCCATAATAACCACGCCCCCTCCACCAAGAAGGGTAAGGTTATTCCATCTCACAGCGGAAACAGAGGCGCCGAGAGGTACAGCAGCTTGGCCAAGTCACGTAGCCAGAACCCACATCTGAAACCAGGGCTAAGGTCTTCGATACCCTGATAGTGTTGCCAGAGTGGTATGGGATGGGACTTCGGGATTTCCGCACCGGGGGAAGCACAGAAATGCTGCTCAGGAAAGTTGTTCTGATTTCAGGTCTCTCAGATGCTCTGAGAGCATCCAGGAGAAAGTCTTAGCTTGGTGCTAACACAGCTCTGACTCGGCTGAGGTAACCCCCAAGCTCTGCCGTTAAGCAAGAGCTGGCAGGGCTTGGTCCTGAGGCGAGCAGGCCACCCAGCATCCAGCCAGAACCTCAAGCTGTCATTCTGCTTGGTGGTTGCCTCCATTTACGGCAAGGGATTCTGGTTTTCTGCTTACAGTGTGAAACTCAGGTTCATCTTTTTACCAAATTTGTTTAAATACAAAAAGAGTCTGTAGACTAAAAGAAAAGTAACAGGTATTTAACAATAAGGGTGCCTGCACAGAATCTCGTTCATAGCAGTATGGTTTGTGATGGCCAAAAATGGGAACAACCCAGATGTCCACTGGCTGATGGATGGAGAAACACAATGTGGGCTCTCCATGCAATGGGAGCCCACATTCAGCCACAAAAAGAATACGGGGTTTCTTTTGGGGGTGATGAAATGTTCTGGAATTAGACAGTGATGATGGTTGTATAACTTCATAAACATACTAAAAGCACTTTTATATACTTTATGATTCTGTTTATAAAGAATTATATACTTTAAAAGGGTAGATGTTATAGTATATGAACTGTATCTCAATAAAAAAGCCTAGAATTATGGAACATGGCAAAACAGAAGCATTAGAGTGAATGAGCAGAGTGGACTGGCTTCCCTCACCAGATGCTGTCTGTTTCTGTGGCTTTAGTAACCTCATCCTGGGACACAGCTCAGCTCCACCTGAGGCTCACTGGGCAGTTGCTTCTCAGAGCCTGGGCCCCCGGACCACTTGGGCGGCCAGGGCCCAGGTGGGTTTGTGGCCCCTGCCCCCTAGCCCTTTGGCTCACCTCCTCCCCTCCTGCCTGCAGCATCTCCAACAAGGAGCTGTCAGAGCTGATCGATCAGCTGCAGAAGAATGCTGACCAGGTGGAGAAGAACATCGTGGACACGGAGGCCAAGATGCAGAGTGTGAGCACCCCCCACCTCCTACCTGGGTGCCCCCCCCCAACTGAGCCTCCAGCCCCACTCAGGACCAGGGTCTCATCTTACCAGAGGTTCCCACCTAGGGTCATTCTGCCCCCAGGGGACATGTGGCCATATTTGGAGACATTTTTAGCTGTCGCAACTGGGGAAGTGCAGTGGCTGGGTGTCTGGTAGGTGCTACTAAACACCCCACAGTGCACAGGACCCCTCCCCCACCCAGTGACTCAACCTCAAATGTCAACAGTGCTGAGGTAGAAAAATGAGGAGGAACTTTTTTCTTATAGCTATTAACACCAGCCCCTCTCCCGGGCGCTAAGTTCCTGCAGCTTGTGGGCTCTGGGAGAGAACCACAGCCTCAGGAGGATCCCATGGTGAGGGTCCTCTTTGCCACTTACTGGGTGACCTTGAGCAAGTCTCCTAAGCTCTCTGTGAATGTGATCCCCACTGTAGCTGTAGGGGCGACCATCCCTATCGCCCAAGCCGCTGTAAAAAGTCGATGAGATAGATCATGCTTGTGCAGTGCAGGGCTCAATATCGTTACCAGTGTCATCGCTCACTCTTCTCATACGGCCACTGCCACTACCCAGACTCACATGGTCCTCCTCCTGTTTCAGAGCAAAGAGAGACCATAGCTGGGAAAATCACTTTCCCTCTCTGTGCCTCAGCTTCCTCTTCTTCTCTGGAGAATCGGGGTCCTGAGCTGCAGGTTCTCTGAATGATTCTGTCCCCTGCGGGATACTGGAGCTGCGCTCAAACTGGGAGTTGCTAAGATGCAAACTCCACCAGCTCGGTGCAGTTGAGTGCATACCCATTTTGGAGAAACTGAGAAACTGAGGTTCAGAGAGGGCTCGGGTGACTAGTCAGTGACAGAGCTGGCCCCAGAAGCATCCCGAAGGTGGGGTTGCCAGATTTAGCAGATATTCAATAAAAATACAGGACATCCAATTAAATTTGAATTTCAGAACACAAATAAAAATTGTTTTTGGTATGAGTATGTCTCATGTACTATTTGGGAAATACCTACACTATGAAATTATCCATCCTTTATCTGAAATTCAAATTTAACTGGGCAATCTGCATTCCATTTGCCTCGCTACCCAGGGGGTGATGAAGAGGAGTGGTATTGCAGGAGGACAGGTCTGGCTGGTCCCAGCATGGTCCCCAGGGCCAGCCATGGCTGCGCCTCCCTTTGACCACCAGGTGTCCACGTACCTGAGCCCAGAGACCTGAGGAACTGGGTGGGCTCCAGGTGGCAAATGGGGCAGGAAGGACAAGTGGGAAGTCTGTCCCCTGCCAGGTGCCCTTCCCTCCACTCCTTCCTTGCCCTCAGCTGCTGGGCCACCTCCCGCCTTTCCTGCTTAGTGCCCACCTGCCTGCCCCTTTTCCCTCCCCCCTCCCCCCCCCCCCACACACACACCCAGTTCCTCTCGTGACTCCACTCCCGCAGTCATGCTGCTGGGATGGTGTGTTCTTTCCTAAATGAAAGCAGTTTTTTGGGTGTGTTCTTTTTTCTCCTAATGAAAATAATGTGTTCACTATGGACATTTCAGGATGGATAAACAAGCATAAGGAAGCAAATTAAAGTCATGCCTAATTCCACCGCCAGAGAGACCCATTGGCTGTTAACATTTTGGTGTGTCTGACCTTTTCTTGTGTGCGTGTAAATAAGGCTCACTATCTCGGTTTACTTGCTTAGAGTTGTGACTGAAAATTAACAGGGATGTATTTGGGAGATAATTTTGAAGTATTTCTCAATTTTGAATGAACAAACTCGGAAAAAGGGACCACACTTTGAAGACTTCATGAAGACTAATCTTTTTTCTCTTCCTTTCTTTTTTTCCAGAAGAGAGTATCATTATTGGTTTTATTACCCTGAAGTTTTGTAGAATTTCCCTATTTTTTTTTATTGAAGTGAGATTGGCATAACATAAAATAACCAGCAAAAGTGAATGATTCGGTGGCATTTAGTACTTCCGCAGCATCAGGCAGCCACTGCTTCTGTGTAGTGCAAGGCATTCTTTTCACCCAAAAGGAAACCCCACACACCTTAGCAGTCACTCCTCCTTCCAGCCCCTGGCAATCCCAAATCTGCTTTACTTATAAATGGAATCATACAACATGTGAACTTTCGTGTTTACCCAAAATTTTAAATGTGCAGAAAAGCTGAAAGCCTGCAGAGAGTACAGCCAGGTCCCTGCCTCTCAGATTTCACCGATGACGTCTGCTGGTTTTGCTCTGTCACTCACCTGTCCACCACCATATGTATAATGTATTAGAGCGGTCCCTATAATATGTTTTTACTTTTAAAAACCTTTAAAAAATATTTATTTATGTTTGGAGAGAGGGGAAGGGGAGAGATAGAGAGGGAGAGGAACGTCAATGTGAGAGAGAAACATCCATCGGTTGCCTCTTGTATACACCTGACCCAGAGACCGAACCCAAAACCCAAGCATGAACCATGACCAGGAATCGAACTGGCAACCTTTTGCTGTGTGGGTTGATGCCCAACAAACTGGGCCACACTGGGCAGAGCTAAAAACCTTTTTTTGTTGAGGTATAACTTATATAAGGTATGTAGAAAGCATCCAGATTTAAAGAGTTCAGCCCATCAGTAGGTACCCATGGAATCACTGCTCAGGCCAAGATAGAGACCAACTCCCAGACAGCTGCCTATGACCCTTCCCTCGACCCTTCCCTTCGCTGTCCCCTTGAGGTAGCCACCGCTCTGACTCTCTCACAGTCAATCGGTTCTGCCTGACGGAACTCGTGAACACCTACAAGGCATCCCTCAGCTACATGCTCCTTTCTCATCTTGACTACCATGTACCATGTTTTGAAAAGGCTTGCATGATTAATTTACTTCTTTTGCAAAATTAATCTTTGATGCTACAAACTACCCAGGAGATCTTCAGATCAGCTGGTGATGAGGGAGTGTATAAAATTCCACCTAAGCCAAGAACCATGAAGTTTTGTTATACTTTTTTAACTGGCCAGACTCACCATGGGGTGGGAGAGATGGCCCAGCACCACTGGCCTTCGGACACATGGGCCTCACCTCCAAGGCCCACTCGCCCCTGGCTCTCCGGGAGTTGGCCAGGAGAGATGGCTTCGACATCCTCTGAAAGAAAGTCATGTCTTTACTCGGTATCATCATCTCCATTCACTCTTTTTTTCTTTGGCTGTTCCTTCTTTACCTTTTTTAATAGCTTTTTCAAGGCTTATTTTAGATATCAGAACCTGCTCCCACTGCAAGTGTGCAATGCAGTGCTTTTGAGAAAATTCACCGAATGGCACAGCCGTTTCCATAAATTGGTTTCCAACTGTTTTTGTCCCTGAGTAAGACCTCTTGTGACCATTCACTGTTGATTCTGTTTCTGTTCAGCCCCCGCAACCACTCACCTTATTTTTTTTATGGATTTGTTGACTCAGGACAGTTCATGTAAATGGAATCCTACATGACGTGACCTTTTGCATCTGGCTTTTCTCATTCTGCCTAGTTTTTGAGGCTGTTCTGTGACAGTGTATCAGTGATTCCATCTCCTTAGTTCACTGTGATGTCTCTTCTGAAGCAGGTGTTTTTCCTATTCCCGCAGCAGAGATAGGGACTCTGAGACCCAGGGAGAGGTGGGGACTGGCCCCCTGAAGGACCCTGTGTTGCAGCCAATCTGTCCTCCACCCTGTCACTGATTTGTCACCCCCCCCCCTGCTGGCTTGGAGTCCCCAGGGGCTGGCACAGTGCCTGGCCAGTCTTCATGTGTGCTGATTAAGTTAATTAATGGGCTGTGTTTCGAAACTTGCTCCCCTGAGTGCCAATTCATTGTTCTTCCCTATACAAGCAAGACCCTGGACTCAGCAACTTATTGGTTGTTTGTCCCAGATGTCCGCCCACTCTGTTCACTCTTGTCATGTCCCAGTGAGGGCCACGCTCAGCTGCCACTTGGGTGCTGTCACAACTGCTGCCTGCCCTCTCAGTTTGTATTAATACCTTCTCCCTGAAGAGCCCCAAAAGACATCGCTTTTAAGGATGGGTGGAGCCATGTCATTTCCCTCCATAGAGCCATTCCATGTTCTGGCCCGTGCCCCGCAGTGCATGGGCCCTGCGTGCCCTTCCCACCCCTTCTACTTCCCCTCCTCACCTTCCAGTCATGGTGGCTTCAGTCACAGCTCACCCTTGCCGGCCTAAGGGCCTTTGCACAGGTTGTTCCCTCTGCCTAGAACACTCTTCCCTTTCAGCCTTCATTCCTAGTTTGTGTTAATACCTCAGAGGGACCCCACTGACCACTGGAGCTAAAGCAGGTCCCTCTCATTCCACCTCTGGTTTGTTTCCTTGGTAAACACTGACTCCTACAAACTTGCAATCACCTTTGTGAGGTTTATCTGTTGACATGCCTTCCTGGTGGTCCCTCCAGTGGGCTGCATCCCAGAGTACCACACAAGTAGACATTTGGGCTCTGTTTGCTGTGTGGCTGGAGGAGAAGATAGGCAGGGCTGGGGAGTCCCTTGCTGGCCCCTCTCTTCCCATCCTTCCCATCCCTGCAGGGCCCACTGAGTCCCTGTCTGATATCCTTCCACTCTCGTGACTCCCATAGGATCTGGCCCGGCTGCAGGAGGGCCGGCAGCCCGAGCACCGGGATGTGGCCCTGCAGAAAGTATCGGACTCAGAGAAGCTGCTGTACGTGCTGGAGGCGGATGCGGCCATCGCCAAGCACATGAAGCATCCCCAGGGGGACATGATCACCGAGGAGTAGGTCCCTTCTGCTTCAGGTTCTGAGGGAGCCAGGCTGGGCCAGGGCAGGAGGGCAGCAACCCACTCAGCATTCAGGAACCGTGTTAAGGTTTATTGAGGGCAAAGTAGATTCCAGGCACATGCCACACACTTTATGTGGTTCTCACGATAACCCATTTTGCAGTTGGGGAGAGAACTCAGAGCACTGGTGTTCCCTGTCCTGGTCATAGCGTGACCCCAGCTTCCTGACACCACGCTTTTGAGCACACTTTTCCACTGCTGATGCCTACCTGGCTTCCTGTGCTCATGGCTCTTGCCTTTGCTCTGATGTAGGTAAATCAGCACTCAAGACAGCAAGGACAAGGCTCTCTCAGTGCCCCACAGCTCCCTGTGCTTGTCCTTGTCATGGCCCAGACTACCGCTGTGGTCCTTCATGAATGGGCTCTAGAGAGCAGTGGACCTGCCTGCTGCTTCTAGAACCTTCTACAGTTTGGGGGACATGGTAGGCCTGGGGGAGGTATTGATGGAAGGGGGAAGGAGGAAGATGCAAATGTTTGTCTAGAACCCAAGGCCTCTGTCACCTGTCCTTCCAGGGCACACTGTGCAGAAAGGGCAGGGAGGGGGGCTCAGGCAGTGCCCCAGACAACTAGTCTGCTAACCATGGTGGCCACTCTCCCCACTCAGCATCCGTCAGCTGAAGGAGCGCGTGACTAACCTCCGTGGGAAACACAAGCAGATCTACAACCTGTCGGTGAAGGAGGTGGACCCACAGGTCAACTGGGCAGCACTGGTGGAAGAAAAGCTGGTACAGCCCAGACTTCCGCTGGGGAGGGGGCTGGGTGTGTAGGGGGAGAACCCCACCATTTAATGTCACCACAGTCATGCTGGGAGGGAATCGTGTTCCCGATATTTTCTGATGTGTGTGTCAATGAGAAGAGTGAGGCTCAGAGAGGTGCAGCGCTTTGCCCAGAGTCACACAGCAGAAGTGATAGAGGTTGGGACCCTCCTGGGATCGTTCTCTGACCCTGGCTCATTAGGGTCCTGGCAGGCTGGCCAGCCACTGTTCTTCCTGTGCCCTCGCCAGCCCATCTCCACCATGGAGCAGTGCCACCACTGGAGCCCAGGGTCCTCTCTTATTGGTGTGACGCTGGGCAAGTGACTGCCTCTGGTTGAGCCATCTGTGAAATGGACACACTAACCGTGTGGGCCTCTAAAGTTGCTGTGAGATTAAATGAGATGATGTGTAGATAAAGGTGACAACCTCTTGTGTCCCTCATGGGGCTGCTTTGCTCACTCTTTGGCTGGCCTTGCAAGGAGGATCCCTAGCTCTGGCCCACCCCCTGCATGCATTGTCTTCATCCTCTCCTCCCAGGACCAGCTGAGCAGCCAGAGCTTTGGGACAGACCTGCCGCTGGTGGACCACCAGGTGGAACAGCACAACATCTTCCACAATGAGGTCAAGGCCATCGGGCCCCACCTGACCAAGGACGGGGGCAAGGTAGGCATTAGTGGTGGAGGGGACTGGGAAAGGTGGGGCTCACACCTGCACCCCACCCTAACCCATGTCCTTGGCTCTGTTCTCAGGAGCAGAACAGTGAACTTCAGGCCAAGTACCAGAAACTGCTGGTGAGAACCGGGTGGGAGAGGCTGGGGTAGGAAGTGTGTGCAGTAATAATTCAAACAGAATGGACAGAGATGAGGTGGGAAGAGATGGTACCTCGAGCCCCTGCCTGAGAGGTGCCCATTGTGCCCTGTGCTCATGGAAAACCCCAGTGGATACAAATTTGTCTATTGGGATACAGCCTGCCCTACAGTTTGCTTCTTATTTCTTTATTAAGCACCTTCTGTGTGCCAAGTACAATGCCATATGCTTTATAAGCAAAAATTTTCTATTTTCCTTTTCAAAACCTTCAAAGAATGCATTGTTCTTTTTAATTCTCAACTGAGGACATGCTTATTAATTTTAGAGAGGGGGGAGGGAGGAAGAGATACTGAAAGAGAGGAACATTGATGTGAGCAATGTCAATCGGTTGCCTCTTGCATGCATCCCACCCTAGCCAGGGACTGAACCTGCCACCTAGGCATGTGCCCTGATAATGAACTGAACCCAAGGAATCGACCCTTCAGGTTAAGGGACAACTCTCCAACCAGCTGAACCACACCAGCCAGGGCAAGAATGCATTGTTTTAAAACTGCACACGTGATGCACACATGCTTTCTTGTTGCAGACATTTCCAGCTCCTCAGATGTGGGAATGTGGGGAGGTGGAGCACAGCCATTAGCAGGCTCTGGAGCTAGACTGTCTCCACACCTGGTTGGTGGGGAGACCTTCAGTGAGCTACTTAGCCTGAGAGCCTCGGTTTCCTCTTGTGTACAGTGGAGTTACCATGAGTCCCAGTCTCTTTGGTTTGCTTCACACATGGCATTACTTGATGCTGGAGAAGACCGTAGCAGTTTGGGCTCATGGTGACCCCGTGTATGAGTTAGTTGTGGTTCTTATTTGCAAAGCAAAATGCAGACATCCCTCCTCCTTCCCCATCTTCCCTACCCGTGCCCCCCTCTTCTCAGATATCACTACTTTTCTTCTAGTCATCTATATAATTACCCGACAGATGTAAAAGTGGAAGCTGTAGCTGCTAACATTTATTGAGCACCAACTATATGCTGGACTTCGTGCCCTATGAGAACAGTGCTTTCATCATGCCCATTGTGCAGATGAGTTAACTGAGGCTCCACAAAAATGTCAGTTCCATGAGGGTTTTGTCTGTTTTGTTCATTGCTATATCCCCAGTGCCTGGAGCAATGCCCAACAGTTTAGTCAGTGGTCAGTAAATAGTTGCTGAATGAATCACTGGGTTTCGGAGGGTCAGTGACTTATTCAAGGTGGGGAGTTCAGCTGGGCTAGAGCCAGCCACTGCAGGTGTGGCAGGAACCTCAGCCTTGTTCCCCACCCCACAGGCAGCATCGCAGGCACGGCAGCAGCACCTAAGCTCGCTGCAGGACTACATGCAGCGCTGCACCAATGAGTTGTACTGGCTGGACCAGCAGGCCAAGGGCCGCATGCAGTATGACTGGAGTGACCGCAACCTCGACTACCCCAGCCGCCGGCGCCAGTATGAGGTGGGTGCTGGTGCCTGAGGGATGGGGACAAAAGCCCAGGAGGGAGCACAGGGATGCCAGGCTGGGTGCTGAGCCCCTCTACTGTCCCCCGCCCCTCCACTGCAGAATTTCATCAACCGGAACCTGGAGGTCAAAGAGGAGAGGATCAATAAGCTGCACAATGAGGGAGACCAGATGCTGGCCGCTGAGCACCCTGGGAGAAACTCCATTGAGGTGTGTGTGCACCAGGGAGTGAGGCCTCCTCTAGGGGGCCTGAGGGCAACCTCTGCTCTGGACCACCTGGACTTGGCAGGACCACCCAAGGCAGGGGGGTCCTGTGTCCTATGTCTGTCTGCCTGTCTCTTTGTTTTGTCCTCTCATCTTGCTCTGACCCTGCCTCCTCTCATTGTGTTGATCATTTGCCATGTCCTCCTCTTGGCCCCCGGACTTCTGAAGCCCATATGGTGCCCATATCAGTGTCCTGGGTCTGCTGTAACAAGTAGCCACACATTGGGTGGCTTTGAACAATAGAAACGTATTCTCTCAGTTCTGGAGGCCAGATGTGTAAAATCAAGGTGTTGGCAGGCGTAGTCCCTCTTAAGGCTCTAGGGGAGGATTCTTCCTTGCCCTTCTCCCTATTTCTGGTGGTTGCCGGCAACTCTTGTCTTGGGGCTGCATCACTTCTGTCTTTGCCTCTGTCTCCACATGGCCTCTTTCCTGTGTGTCTCCTCTTCTTATAAGGACACCTGTCAGTGGACTTGGATGAGCCCTAAATCCAGGATGATTTCATCCTGAGATTCTTAACCAATTACATCTGCAAAGACCCAATTTCCAAATAAAGTCATATTCAGAGTTCTTGGGGGACATGAATTTGGGGCATGGATACCATTCAATTCCCTATAGTGCCTTTGCAAAAAATTTTGAAAAGCACTCCTTTGTCCAGGCAGGCACAGCCCCTGCTTGTCCCTTGTGCAGTGTGCAGATCAAGCACCTGAGCATGGCAGCCCACCTTGGCTCCTTGACACGTCCCCTCTTTCCTCTTCCCACCCCTGGGTAGGAGCTGGTTGCCTTTGTGGGAGCCACACAATGCAGATGCCAGGAGCTCTCTACTCACCCCCCCATTCTCTGGTCTGGAATCCCACCATGCTTTTTTGGTGTCCCAGGCACCTGCCAGCAGTAACCCCCCCCCCCACCTACCTTCTCCTGGCAGGCTCACATGGAGGCCGTGCATGCAGATTGGAAAGAATATCTGAACCTGCTCATTTGCGAGGAGAGCCACCTGAAGTACATGGAAGATTACCACCAGGTACCTGCCGGCTCCAGGGCCCCATTGGTGGGAACACTCAGGGCCTACTTGGATTACTTTGGGCCTCAGTGCTGCTCCCTCCAGGAGCCCTGAGGAGTGGCCTTCCTGGGCCTCCCACTGTCCATGCTGGAATACACGGTGTGCCTCAAGTTTGCCCAGCTCTTGTCGGTCTTCCCTGGGGGCCAGGGCTGGCGAGTGTGAGTTCACCAGGTCAATGTGAGGCCCAGAAATGAATGTGTGGGTTTTCACTTTGGTAAAATACATATGATATGAAACATGCTATTTTAGCCATTTTTAAGCATACAGTCCAGTGGCAGTTGTTGAATTCAGTGTGATACAAACATCACCACTGTCTTTTCAAAACTTTGTCATCGCCCCAAATAGGAACTCTGAACCCACTAAACAGTCACTCCCCATTCCTCCTTCGCCCAGCCCTGGTAACCTCTAATCTATTTCTGTCTCTTTGGATTTGCCTATTCTAGCTATTTCATATAAGTGGAATCATAAGCTATGTGGCCTTTTGTGGCTTATTTCACTTGAACATGTTTTCAAGTTTCATCCAGGTTGTAGCATGAATCAAACCATCTCTCCCTTTTATGGCTAAATAATATTCCATTGTATGGATGGACCATGTGGTGTTTATCTGGTTATCTGTTGATGGATACTGATTGTTTCATAGAAATAGTTTTTAAATTATTTTATTTGGGGACTTCCGGCCAAGATGGAAGCGCAGGTGGACATGCTGTGCCTCCTCTCACAACCAAGATTAAGGGCAACAAAAATATAGAACCAAAAAAAAAAAAAAACCAATCAGGACAGAGAGAAAATTGAATTGTACGGGAGTCCGACCACGATTCACCCAGACCGGTAAAAGGGGCGGAGTCCAAGGCCGGAGGAGTAGGGTCGCAACGGGAGAAGACGGTGGCTAGTGGTCCCGGGTGCGCAGTACCCCAGGTGCACAGGTGGTGGTTACCGAATGTGAGGAAGCCAAGCGGGGCGAACAAGGCAGCTGACCACGGACACACATTTGTGCACAGATAAACCAGGCCAAAACAGGCAGCAAGACAGCAAGACAGACTGCGCAACACAGGGCCCCAGCTCCGGGAAGTGAAGCCTAAAAGCACCCATTGAAAACACTTGTAGGGGCTGAGGTGCCGGGAGGGAGTCCTAGCCTCACAGGGGAGTTCGTTGGGGAGACCCATGGTGTCCTGGAGCATGCGAAGGCCCACCACACGGAAATCAGCACCAGAAGGGCCCAATTTGCTAAGGGAAAGTGGCTGAAGGGACTGGAATCTGTGAGAGACCATAGAGCAAGTGCCATTGTTCCCTCTCGGATCCCGCCCCCACATCCAGCATCACAACCCAGCGACTGGGCTGCCCCACCCTGGTGAACACCGAAGGCTCCACCCCTCACTACATAACAGCCGAGACCAGACAAAAACAAAACAAAACACACACACAAAAAAACAAAACCAAGGATGGCTCAAATGGGAGAACAGACAGGGGCCCCAGAGCTAATTCATCTGAGCAACCAGGAGGTGGTCAACCTATCAGATGCAGAGCTCAAAGCACTGGTAGCTAACCTATCAGAAGCACAGTTCAAAGCACTGGTGATTAGGAAGCTCACAGAATTGGTTGATTTTGGTTGCAAATTAGATGAACAAATGAAGGCTACAATAACTGAAATGAAGGAAAACGCACAGGGAACCAATACTGATGGGAGGAAAACTGGGATTCATATCAATGGAGTGGACCAGAAGGAAGAAAGAAACAACCAAACAGAAAAGAAGGAAGAAACAAGAATTCAAAAAAATGAGGAGAGGCTTAGGAACCTCCAGGACATCTTTAAACGTACCAACATCCGAGGGGTACCAGAAGGGGAAGAGGAAGAGCAACAAGTGGAAAACTTCTTTGAACAAATAATAAAGGAGAACTTCCCCAATCTGGCAAAGGAAATAGTCTTCCAGGAAGTCCAGGAAGCTCAGAGTCCCAAAGAAGGTGGACCCAAGGAGGAACACACCAAGCCACATCATAATTACATTAGCCAAGATTAAAATGAAGGAGAGAATTCTAGAAGCAGCAAGGGATAAAGGCAGAGTCACCTACAAAGGAGTTCCCATCAGACTGTCAGCTGATTTCTTAAAAGAGACCTTCCAGGCAAGAAGGGGCTGGAAAGAAGGGGGCTGCAAGTCATGAAAGTCAAGGACCTACATCCAAGATTGCTCTATCCAGCAAAGCTGTCATTTAGAATGGAAGGGAAGATAAAGTGCTTCTCAGATAAGGTCAAGTTAAAGGTCGAGTTCATCATCACCAAGCCCTTATTATATGAAATGTTAAAGGGACTTACCTAAGAAAAAAATAAAAAATAAGACAGTAAAAAGACAGCAAACTCACAGATATTAACAACCACACCTAAAACAAAAACTAAGCAAAAAACTAGATCAGGAGTAAGAACACAGAAATGGAGATCACATGGAGGGTTAGCAACAGGGGAGTGGGAGGAGGAGAGAGAGAGAAAAGGTACAGAGAATAAGTAGCATAGACGGTGGGTAGAAAATAGATGGGGAGGGCAAGAATAGTGTGGGAAAAGTAGAAGCTAAAGAACTTATGACACATGGACATAAACTAAAGCAGGGAATGTGGGTGGGAGGGGTGTGCAGGGTAGAGGAGAATGATGGGGGAGAAATGGGACAACTGTAATAGCATAATCAATAAAATATAATAAAAAAATTTACATGCAAAAACTATTTTATTTTATTGACTTTAAAGGAAGAGAGAAACATTGACTTGTTTTTCCACTTATATATGCATTCATTGGCTGATTCTTATATGTGCCCTGACCAGGGATCAAACCCACAACCTTGGTGTACAGGGACAATGCTCTAACCAACTAAGCCACCCAGCCAAGGCCAGGAGTGAGTGAGTGAGTGAGTGAGTAAAAGATTTTATTTTTAGAGAGAGGGAGGGAGGGAGAAAGGGAGAGAAACATCGATCAGTTGCCTCTTACACATTGCCAACTGGGGACCTGGCCCACAACCCAGCCATGTGCCCTAACTGGGAATCAAACTGGTAGCCTTTCGATTCACAGACTGGTGCTCAATCCACTGAGCCACACCAGCCAGGGCAGGAATATGTTTTTTTAATGAGCTGCAGGTGACTTATGATTGGGTGGTTTGGGACACTCAAACTCAGATGATACTTTTGTAACTCATAGTTCGGTATCTAAGCTTGCTGAGCTGTGAGCTTCACAGGGATCCCAAATGACATTCATGGCTGCAGCCCAGGGGGCAGCTGACAGGGAATGATTCCAGAGCAAATGGACTGAAGAATGGGCAAGAGAATATTCTAGAACAAAGCAGGGAGGCTTGTCTTCTATGTGTCAAAAATGAAAACATAAGATAGCATTGTCAGGGTATCCATGGCACAAAGAGGAATGAAGTTTAAGAGAAATTTACGAGGGCTTACTAGTGTGTACAGGAAAGTTGATATGTCCTAGTGGTAGTGTCGAGTGGATTGGTGGGAAGGGACTTGGCTTCTTCCCCATGAGGCCTTCTAGGAAACCAGGCAATGGAGGCCTGGGGGTGTCCCCAAGCCACAGAGCTTGTGGATTCAGGATGAGTGGGAGGCCCAGCCCTGACTGGGACTGGACTTGAAGCTACAGCCAGAGTTAGCCCCAGAGGTCTTAGTGGTTTCATGTTTGTAATTGGGCCAACTGGTCTCCCCTAGTTCCACAAAGATGTGAAGGATGCTCAGGACCTCCTACGCAAGGTGGATTCAGACCTGAACCAGAAATACAGCCCTGACTTCAAGGACCAATACCAGATTGAGTTGCTGCTTCGGGAGCTGGATGTGAGTGATGGTCCCAGTGAGTGACTCTCCATGTCCCCTCCCCACCCTCAGCCCTGAGCAGGCTCCTCCACAGCTCCCACCTGCTGCCTGGCAACCTGACCCCCCACCTTACTTGGGGGAGGCTGCATGGTCTCACCAGAGCATTCCTTTGGGTTCAGGACCAGGAGAAGGCCCTGGACAAGTACGAACACGTGGTACAGAGCCTGCAGAAGCGAGGGCAGCAGGTGGTGCCCCTCAAGTACCGCCGGGAGACACCACTCAAGCCCATCCCCGTGGAGGCACTCTGTGACTTTGAGGGTGACCAGGTGAGCTGCTTCCCAGGTGCCCCAGGCAAGCCAGGCCCCAAACTGCCTCTTAGTGCCACTGAAAGGTCTTAGGGGTGATGTGGCTGAATGTGGGAGCCTCTGAAACATTTTCAGGATCCTGTACCCATCTGTTATTGGGGTCACTCTCTGCCAGCACCCCCAACCCATCACTAGTTGCCCTGGCCTTCTGTGCTATCAGCTTAGCAAACCCAGTCACTCCAGCAGAGGTGCCAGGGAAGGTTCTCATTGGCCTAATTTGAGTTGTGCCAGCCTAAACCAATCGCTGTGGTAGTGGGGGTGGGGGATGATGTCATTCTCTCATTGGCCAGGCCTGAGTAGTAAAGGCCTGGGAAGGGAGAAGGAAGACTAATGGACTAAGAATGGGGTGGATATCCCCAGTCCTTCCCAACTATGGCACATCTTCGGAAGATCTGAGAGATGGGTTGACTCCCCAAGTGCCAGAGTTGGGGAGCAGGGGTAAGATGGCTCCTGGGCTTTGAGGCTACCGGCTAAGGCGGGTCTCCCTGTGCCTTCTCACTGTTTGTCCCATGCCAGGGCCTGATCTCAAGGGGCTACAGCTACACCCTGCAGAAGAACAACGGGGAGAGCTGGGACCTCACTGACAGCACGGGGAACAAGCTGACTGCCCCAGCCGTCTGCTTCATGATCCCCCCCACTGACCCCGAAGCCCTGGCTCTCGCTGACAGGTACAGGCAAAGGAGGGAGCCAGCATGAACTGGCTCCACCCCTGGGCCCCTCAGACCCTGTTCACAGCCCTGGGTTACACCCCTACATCAAGCACCCACTTGGAGGTGTGGGACAGGAGCAGATCCTATAACCTGGGCTGACTTGCTGTATGTGAATGTCCAGCTGAGGGCACAGTTCAGTGAGCAGTTTCTCTGCAAGTGGCTCCAGGCCTTTGCACAGACTGTTCCCTTTACCTAGACACCTTCTCACTGCCTGGTCAGCTCAAGCCTCTTGGCCTCAGCTCCAGGGTTACCTCTTCTGTGAAGCCTTCCCTGACTACCCTGTTGCCTTCCACCCTGGCTCCAGCAGTTATGCTGCTGCCTCTCAGCTCCCAAGCAACCCCTTCCTCCCACTGCACATCCTGCTCTTTACCAGGGCGTTTTGTGTGTGTGTCAGTCTGATGGGCAGGGGCTCCTTCAGGAGATTTACTGTCTCTAGGGCCTTGTTCAGTACTGGTGCAAAGTAAGGACCCAAGAATTTTGTTGAATGAGTGATTCTAGGAATGCCTTGATTTATTCATTCAGCAAGTATTTATTGAGCGCCACTCAATAAATATATTATGTACCACTCCCTCAGGGGTAACACTGTGGTAGGGAAAACAAAGGAACAAACCAGATGACTTAGGTAGTAAGACTTGCTATAAAGAAGACAGAAAGGAAGGAAGGAAGGGCCCATCTGAACCCACAAGAAAAGACAGGGCAGTGTTTCGGCAAACTGTGTTATGATTAAACTTTTCAAAGCATTTTAATGAGCCACCTGATTCCTCTAGGCTGTTTGCCCATCCAGAGGCCAGGGTCTTGCATCTGGCTTGAGGGGCAGTAGGCTGCCCTGGGTTCCCAGCCCATTTTTGCCTTCACAGCCTGAGCAGCCAGTACCGCAGTGTGCGGCAGAAGGCAGCTGGGACAAGGAGTGCACTCCAGCAGCGGCACGAGGTGCTGAAGGCAGAGAACCCTGGAGGTGGGTCCTGGGGCCACTGCCCAAGTCTGTGTGGGGACAGGGAGGAGGCAGTGAACACGGTCTGTGCTGCAGATGGGACAGCACGGGTTGGACGTGGCATGGGTGTGGAGGCTGGGCCAGCCCTGGAGGACTCAGCTGGCCTCCTCAGCCCATTCCCTGTGATTCATGCCCCCAATGGTCCCCCAACTCTCTGACTTCTCTCCGGCAGATGCCTCTGATCTACAGGGGCGGCAGCTGCTGGCCAGCTTGGACAAGGTGGCAAGTGACTTAGACCGGCAGGAGAAGGCCATCACAGGGATCCTGCGGCCACCACTGGAACAAGGCCGGGCTGTGCAGGACAGTGCCGAGCGGGCCAAAGACCTTAAGGTACCACACCAGGCTGAGGGCATAGGCTGGGCCCAGGCTCTCGGGGCCCCTTCTCAAGGTCTCATCCCCCCAGGGGTGTTGGTGCTCAATGGGGATCACCTGCCATGTGTAATAAGAATTCCTGAGGTGTGGGGGAAGGGAGCTGCGCTTGGCCAAGGATCAAGGAGGTGCCTGAGCCCTGGCACTCCGCTTCAATCACATCCCCAGGAGAGAGGCCTGGTGAGGCTTGTCCTGCCTCTGCACGGTTCGCTGCCAAAGCAGCTAGAGCTGAGCCAAGCAAGAGGCCTGCAGTGCCACATCGTACGGCACAAACAGCATCCACTGCTCCAGTCTTTCACAGTCTCCCCAGTCCTCAGGCACCCTCTGTGGCAGGGGTGACCATTCTTGGTTTACAGAGGAGGAACTGAGCTTGAAGAAGTGCAATGACCCTTGATGTGGCCTCACATCATGGTTGGTAGGAGCCAAGTCAGAGTCCAGAGGATGCCTGGTGAAGTCATGGGAGCAGAGTCCAGGCTTCCCCACGTCCCTTCCTAAACTGTTTGAAGTTGTAGGGTCCCCAGCTGTGGAAAGAAAGTACCTATCTCATGAGGTTGCCCCTAAAGATCAATGAAATCACTGTGTGTGGTGCTTGGAACTTGAGTGCTTGCTCTAGCAACTGCTTGTTAATTTTATCCCTTTGTGAGACACAGTCTCCTGCTTCAGAATCCCTGGATGCTCACTCAGTACAAATGCAGACACCAGAGCCCCCCCGCCCCCCCCCATTCAGGCTCCAGGCTCCCAAGGAGGGCCCAGGCCTCTCCACTTCAATCAGAGCTGCCCCTGTGGCAGCCTCCCCTGCTCCCTGAAGCTTAAAGTGACACTGGGGCGAGGGGGCTGCCCACCTGTGGCCAACAGAAGGGCCTCTTGTCCCCACAGAACATCACCAATGAGCTGCTGCGGATTGAGCCTGAGAAGGCACACAGCACTGCCGAGTGCGAGGCCTTCGTGCAGACCCTTCCAGGCAGTGGCAGCGCACCCTTACTAAGGACCCGGGTGGAGGACACCAACCGCAGATACGAGCACCTGGTGCAGCTGCTGGACTCGGCCCAGGAGAAGTGGGTTGTAGGCGGGCAGCAGGGAGGTCTGGTGGAATCAAGGAGCCAGGCAGGCACCCCCTTCATTCCTGATCTGTATCTTCAGGGTCAACATTGCCAACCGCTTGGAGAAGAGTCTGCAGCAGGGCTGGGAGGTGCTAGCCACATATGAGAACCGGCTGACCCAGGAGGACACAGTGCCTAAGAGTGGCCACGCCCTAGACAGCAAGAGGCAGGAGCTGGCAGTGAGTCTGGGGACCCTGGGCTTTGGGATCACAGGGCACGTGCTGCCAGCCACCAGGTTTGTAGGTTAGCTTTCCAGGTTTTGTTCATTGTAACAAAATTGCAGAAGCCACAGGATTTCAGGAGAAACTCAGAGGCAAGGCCCCAGTCCCTTCCCAGGCCCTTTCTGTCCAGGTGCTCCCACCCAGCAGCCCTGGACAGATGAGAGGGCTGAGGCCCTGATGCCCAGCAGCGAGTCTCTCCAGGTTTGGAAGCCAGCAGTATGCCAAACTGGAAGTTATAAATGGAGACACATGGCACCAATTCCAGCTGCTTATGGGGTTTGAGTGGCCTGTGGAAATCAGGTGCTAGATTTTAAAATCAAAGATGTGCACAAGCCCCTCTCCCCCAAGATTTCCACTATCTCTGAAGCAGCTGCCACCAACCCCCAGCATTTGCCTGCCTATCATGAGTATTCAAGTCTATGAGCCCAAGGGAAAACCTTACACACCAATTCACAAAATCCTGTGTTGAGACCTTCACCTCAGAGCCCAGAAAATGGGCTCGGAGAGCAAAGCCTTCCCCAAAGCCTGGAGGCAGAGAGCAGCTGGCCATTCCAGGTGTGGCTGCAGCATCACAGGGCATATGCAACCAGGCACAGGATTTTTATTATTTTTAAATTTATTTTTTAAAGGTTTTATTCATTTTTAGAGACAGGGAAGGGAGGAAGAGAGGGAGAGAAACGTCAATTGGTTGCCTCTGGCACACTCCCAACTAGTGACCCAGCATGCAATGCAGGCACATGCCCTGACTGGGAATTGAACCGATGACCTTTTGATTTCAGGCCAGCACTATATCCACTGAGCCACACCAGCCAGGGCTCAGCCACAGGGTTTTTAGATGTTAAGTTTTTCCAGGTTTGTTCATTGTAACAAAATGGAACATTGCAGAAACAGCCACCAGATTTGAGAAGAAACTCAGAGGCAAGGCCCCAGTCCCTTCCTAAGCCCAGGCTTACCCCCACCAAAGCAGCTGTCCCCAAGCACCTACCTTGGCAGCTGCCCTTGGGAGCTCTGACCATAGCACCCTCTGTTGGCCTCTCTACTCCACAGGCCATGGCCTCTGAGCTGCAGGCCCAGAAGTCCCTGCTCAGTGAGGTGGAACAGAACCTGCAGGCAGCCAAGCAGTGCTCCAGCTCCCTGGCCAGCCGCTTCCAGGAGCACTGCCCTGACCTGGAGCGCCAGGAGGCCGAGGTGCACAAGTTGGGCCAGCGCTTCGACAACCTCCACCAGCAGGCCGAGCTCAGGTGAGGGGCTGAGGGTGGCCTTGGCTGAGCTAGTCTGCCTTGAGGCCACCAAGAGTGGGATCCTTGCTGACACCACCAAAGGCTGTTTTCTAATAAATTTTGCTTTTTGGAAAAAGCAATAAAAATACAAAGTAAAACATTCAAAGTGATTATAATGCCAACCTCCCTTCCCTCAAGGTAAGCACTGCTACCAGGTTCATATGAATGCTTCCAAAAAGGTGTTCTGTAGAAGCTGGGGTAGGCAGGTAACACACAAATGACAACATATCACGTACATGGTATCTTGCTATTTTTCCTGTCTCATATTTTGCCAGTCTCATGAATCAGTAAGTGTTCCCTTCTCCTCTTCTGTGTTCTGGAAGAGTTTGTACAAAAGTGATATTACTACCTTAAACACTTGGTAGAATTCACCAGTGAGGCTGTACAGGCCTGCAATTTAGTGTATGTGTGTGAAGGACTGTAAGTACAAATTCAACATTAAAAAGGCACTATTTGGTTGAATTCATTTTTGTGTCAACTTCAGTAGTCTGTGTCTTTCGAGGAATTTGTCCAGCTCATCAAGTTGTTGCACTTATTGGCATAAAATATTTAATACTCTTATCCTTTTACTGCCTGCAGGTTCTGAGGAGATACCCTCTCATTCCTGATGTTAAATCTTATTTCACTGTATTTGTATATTCTATTTTTTCCTGATCATTCATTCTGAGGTTTATAAATTTATTGACCATTTCAAAGAAGTAGCTATGGTTTCAGTGCTTTCTCCAGTTTTTCCGTTTCCTGTTGCATTGATATCTGCTTATTATTTCCTGATTGCTCTTACATTAGATATAATTTGCTCTTTTTCTTTAAGGTAGAAGCTTAGATTGTTGATTTGGGAGCCTTCTTTTCTAATATAAACACTTAATCCCACATGTTTCCCTCAGCACTGCTTTTACTGTTTCCCACACCTTTTAATATGTTTTTATTTCTAGTGAGTTCCAAATTTTCCTAGCCCTGGCTGGGTGGTTCCATTAGTTGGGGCATTGTCTCATACACCAAAAGGTTGTGGGTTTGATCCCCAGTCGATGCGCATGTGGGAGGCAACCAATCAACATTTCTCTCTCTCAAATCAATAAACATATCCTTGGGTGAAAAAATTTTCTTAAAAAAATATTATTTCCTAAGCTCTGTATTATTTAGGTCCTGTAGTACAAAGTAAGTACCCCTGCATGTCAGTACACATGGACCTACCTATCTGTTCCTCATAGAGAAGAGGGAACTTAGCATTCCATAATTTGCTTACCTACTCCCTCTCTAGTCAATGTTTACATTATTTCCAATTGAGTTACATTTCATCCCCATCCCAGCCCCACAAGCTTTTAAAAAAAATGAACACACACAAAAAGAACATGAGGTGACTACTTTAAAAACAGGGGAAGCTTTTAGTGAGGCATCAGCTTGCTGGGGCAGAGGCCTAACCAGCTTTGCTTTGCAGGGCCCAGAGCCTGCGGAGTGCCAGGGCTGCTTATGACGACTACTGCAGTGGCTACAACCACGTGCTCCAGTTCTTGTCCAACATCCCCAGCTATGAGCCCCAGGAAACAGACAGCCTCACCCAGATGGAGACCAAACTGAAGAATCAGAAAGTAAGACAACTGCTTCTGTGTTCATGGGTATACACAGTCACAAGGGGCAGGGCCTCAGAGGTCAAAGTCAGCCCTTTGGTGGAGGGGAGCCTGGCAGTGTCTGCCACTTGCCCTGGCAGATCTGTGAGCTTAAGGGACCTTGGCCCTCCTGGCTCCTAGCACCTAACTGTCTGAGAACAAGGACAGCCTTGCTCACCTTTCCCTCCTTAGTGCCCAGCATGGGTCCTGGCCAAGTGACTCTCAGTGCAGGCTGGCTGAATAAGCAAATGGCTACAGAAACAGAAGGGGCACATACATGGGGAAAGTCCCATTTCCAAAGTTAAGAGTCCGGGCTCCTCAGAAGGCAGCAGTGCGGCAAGGAGAGAGACGAGGAACACGGGCACCCAACAGTGTAAATTCAACTCCCAGTTCAGTATTAGCTGTGTCCCCTTGGGCAAGTCAACCTCACTGTGTCTCAGCTTCCTCTGGATAATGATGGCACTTACCTCACAGGCTTGTTGGAAGATTAAATGAGATAATCTAAGTTAGACATTAGAACAATGCCTGACATGTTGAAGCATGCAGTGAACATTCTTTTCCAGGCAAAGATAATTATCTTCTTGGCCCTTCTTCACAGGGCCTTAGAACTGCCTTTGTAATGAACACATGCATGCAAGGAAGCCATTCACTGTACTTTGTACTATGGAAGAATAGTTTCAGATTAAGGAATCCAGCTAATTTATCAAGGTCCCCCCCCCCCCCACACACACACAACAAATGTTTTTTTGTGTAAAAATTTTGATTTTTAAAGTTTGTTGTTTTATAGAACCTGCTAGATGAAATAGCAAGAAGGGAACAGGAAGTACAGAAAGTCTGCACTCATTCCCAGCAGTACCAGCAAGCTGTCAAGGTGAGAAGTAAGATCCACCCAGAGTATAAAAAAAAACAGGGACTCTGGGGAGAGAAGCACTGGGCCTGGCAGGCTCATCCTCAGGCCCTGCTGGCAGCCCTGCAAACTGGCACAGCCCTTTGGGGAAAAAAATATGGTACTAGGCATCGAATACCAGAAAAGGATTTTCTACTGTTTGAAGCGGTAAACCAGGGGGAATTTATCCTACAGGAAAAAATACAGAATAATAACAGTATACCATAAACAAAATCATTGTAAAAGCATTATTTTGAACAGTAAAATAACCTAGACAGACAAACTAGTAATAACCTACATGTTCAGTAGCAGAGGAATGGCTAGGTAAATGATCATCCATCCACTTGATGGATTGTAAAGCCATCACACTGACAGACCAGATGATTTAGGAGGTGGCAACAGGAGTTAAATGAAGAAAGCGAACATCACTCTCTAGGCATGGGGAGAGGGCCTGAAGGGAGCTGTCTGGGGTGGAGGGGAACTGTGGGCGTACTTTTTCTTGTCTCACATGTTGTTGAGGAATGTAGCTATGTACTGTTATATACTGAGGATTCTAAAAAACTCCTGGCAGCCAGTACAGGATGCAACTGAGTAGAAGACCTCTGCAGTCAGCTGGAAGGACTGGAAGGACATTCCAATCTCAACTGACCTTCTCTGCCTTCTGCCATGTCTCTCCCCCAGGACTATGAGTTAGAAGCAGAGAAGCTAAGGTCCCTTCTTGACTTGGAGAATGGAAGGAACAGCTACGTGAGCAAGAGAGCCAGGCTACAGTCCCCTGCTGCCAAAGTGAGGGAAGAGGTGAGCTCTGTGGCTAGACATTCTCAGAGTTGCCCAGCCTTCCAGGGAGCGCAGCATGCACACCTCAGAGATGATGTATGTGTAATAAAGAAAATAGGGTGAGAACTCTCCTGGGTGCAGACAGGTTTGGTAAGAGAAGAATGAACTTGTTCTGGGGCAGTGACATTGATATACCTAGAAAGACAGCCTATTACAATTATCTGGGTCAGAGCCATGGATTAGAGAGGTTCCCACTTTGCTCCCCCCACCCAGTAGGTACATAGGAGGCTGAGGTTATTTCCTGTATGCATGAGAACATTAACGCTCAAACAGCGATCTGCTCTAGGCCACTGAGAATTTAGACTTCTGACTCTAAATCCAGTTTTCTCTCCACTGAATAAGACTGTAGTAGAACACCTGGTAGGAAGGGGTAAGAAGCTACTACCCTCAATACCCAAACACCAGACTTTTCAAAACCTGTCCTAGCTCTTTCTTGCTTAGCCTATTGACTCCTGTTCACTGAATATAGGAAGCGGCTCTCGCTGCCAAGTTCACTGAAGTTAACGCTGTCAACAGACAGAGGCTGCAGAACCTGGAGTTTGCTCTGAATCTGCTGAGACAGGTAATGAATGAATCTTAATGTAACACAACATTCTACTCAAAACTGTTCCAACAGGTAAGAAACAAGACTTAGCCTCAAGGAAACAGCCTGTAAACTAGTGGGAGTGGCCCTTGCAAATGCAGGTGGGCAGCACCAGTGCAAATACTGGCCCAAGCCAATGCCACTGCTGAGTGTAACTTATGTATTTCAACCAACAGACATTTACTGAGTACCCAGTAAAAGGTAGTATTTTTAAAAGTTGCTAACATTTATGACCGCGCTGTAATAACAAGAAACTGGAAGCAACTCAATATTGATCAGCAAAACGTAAATGATGGTCTGTCCACATGTAGCTGTTAAACAGTGAAGTAGCGCTCTCTATGCTGCTGTGGAGTTCTGTCTCCATATATAAAGTGCAACAAGCAGGGTGCAGAACAGGGAGGGGACTGAGAATTTGTAAAGAAAAACAAACATGGCACACACTAAAAATATACTTGCTTTAAGATGACAGATACCCTTCTAGCAACAGTACAGAACCAGAGGTGGAAAACTATGATTTCACTTCACACTCATACATTTTTTAAATATTTTACCAGATGTCTGTAAAAAAAACCCAAAAACCCTAAATTAGTTGTTTCACCTTTTTTTTAAAGCCTCACCTGAAGATATGTTTAACTGATTTTAGAGACAAAGTTTGGGCAAGGGTAGAGAAAGAGAGAGAGAAAGACACTGATGTGAGAGAGAAACATCAATCAGTTGCCATATGCAGCCTGACTGAGAATCAAAGCTGCAGCCTAGGTATATGCCCTGACGAGGGATCAAACCCATGACTCTTTGGTATATGGGACACTGCTCCAACCAAGTGAGCCACCTGGCCAGGGCTGTTTTACCATTAAAAAAAAAAAAACTTTATAAATTTATTTTTTAAAAGATTTTATTTATTTATTTTTAGAGAGGGGAAGGGAGGGAGAAAGAGGGAGAGAAACATCAATGTGTGGTTGCTTCTTGTGCGCCCCCTACTGGGGTCCTGGTCCACAACCCAGGCTTGTACCCTAGACTGGGAGTCAAACCTGCGACCCTCTGGTTCACAGTCCCATTGAGCCATACCAGCCTGGGCTGTTTTACCATTTCCAAACCTAACTCTAGAACTTCTGTGAACTCAGCATATAGGGCCCCTTACAGATCACAGGGCAACCAGTCTGACCTGTTCACAGGTGACCAGGTGGCAACAGGCCATGTGGAGAGTATGGCTTTAACCATGCACTGTCTTCTCTTTCCTAGCAGCCAGAGACAGGAGTGACCCATGAGACCCAGCAAGGGAACAAGCTGGGCTCCAGAGTAGAGGAGACGTGGAAGATTCAGAAGGAACTGGATGAGGAGACTGAGCGGAGGCAGCAGCTGGAGAATGAGGTCAAGAGTGCCCAGGAAGAAATCCAGATTCTGCAGAATCAGAATCCCCAGGAAGCAGTGGTGAGGAAGGAGGTGCTGAAGAAGGTTCCGGACCCTGAACTTGAGGAGAGCTTCCAGCAGATGCAGCGGACCCTGACAGAGGAGCAGCACAAAAACCAGCTGCTCCAGGAGGAGCTGGAGGCGCTGCAGCTGCAGCTACGTGCCTTGGAGCAGGAGACCAGGAACGGGGGTCAGGAATATGTAGTCAAGGAGGTCCTGCGCATTGAGCCGGACAGATCCCAGGCCGATGAGGTCCTGAAACTGAGGGAGGAGCTGGAGGAGCTGAGGCGGCAGAAGGGCACCCGGGAAGCGGAGGCGGTCCTCCTGCAGCAGCGCATTGCAGCCCTGGCTGAGGAGAAGAGCCATGCGCGGGAGAAGGTCACTGAGAAGGAGGTAGTGAAACTGCAGAACGACCCCCAGCTGGAGGAGGAATACCGGCAGCTGCAGGAGAACCAGCAGAGGGAGAGCAAGTGCAGGGAGAAGCAGGAGGAGGAGCTGAGCTTCCTGCAGGACAAGCTGAAGAGACTGGAGAAGGAGAGAGCCATGGCTGAGGGGAAGGTCACCGTCAAGGAGGTGCTCAAGGTAGAAAAGGACATGGCAGCTGAGAGGGAGGCTGGTGACCTAAAACGCCAGTATGACGACGAGGCTGCCAAGGCTCGCGCCCACCAGAGGGAGAAGAGTGAGCTGCTCCGAAAGATTTGGGCCTTGGAAGAGGAAAACGCCAAAGTGGTGGTACAGGAGAAGGTGCGGGAGATCGTCAGGCCAGACCCCAAAGCAGAGAGTGAAGTGGCCAACCTCCGCCTGGAGCTTGTAGAGCAGGAGCGCAAGTACCGGGGTGCTGAGGAACAGCTGAAGAGCTACCAGGACGAGCTGGAGGCACTGAGGAGGCGGGGCCCCCAGGTGGAAGTCAAAGAAGTGACAAAGGAAGTCATTAAGTATAAGACTGACCCTGAGATGGAGAAAGAGCTCCAGAGGCTCCGAGAGGAGATTGTGGACAAGACCAGACTCATTGAAAGGTGTGATTTAGAGATCTACCAGCTGAAGCAAGAGATTCAGTCCCTGAAAGACACTAAACCCCAGGTACAGACCAAGGAGGTAGTCCAGGAGATCCTCCAGTTCCAGGAAGACCCCCAAACCAAAGAGGAAGTAGAGTCTTTGAGGGCCAGACTATCAGAGGAACAGAAAAAGCAAGTGGATCTGGAAAGGGAGAGGGTTTCCCAGAAGGAGAAAATCAAACAGAAGGAGGAGGAGCTTTCCCAGGTGAAAGAAAAGGTAGTCCAACAGGAGGTAGTCAGGTATGAAGAGGAGCCAGTCTTGCGAGCTGAGGTGGATGCCTTCACAGAGAGCATTGACGTGGAGCTCCGGCAGATTGACCACCTCCGTGGGGAGCTGCGTCGGCTACAGCGCCGGAGGGCAGAGCTGGAGCGCCAGCTGGAAGAGCTGGAGCGTGAGCGGCAGGCGCGCAGGGAGGCGGAGCTGGAGGTACAGCAGCTGAAGCAACGGCTTGCTGACCTGGAGAAGGAGGAGGGGGAAGCCCGAGAGAAAGTGACCCTCAAGCAGAAAGTGGTGCTGCAGCAGGACCCTCAGCAGGCCCGGGAGCACTCCCTGCTCAAACTCCAGCTGGAGGAAGAAAGGCACCGGCGACAGGTCTTGGAGAGTGAGCTTGAGACCCTGAAGCAGCAGCTCCTCAACCTGGAGAAAATGGAGGTCAAGGAAAAGGTGGTCTTCTCGGAAAGCATCCAGGTGGAGAAAGGTGACACTGAACAAGAAATTCAGAAGCTTAAGAGCAGCCTGGAGGAGGAGAGCCGGGGCAAGAGGGAACTGGACATGGAGGTGAGCCGACTGGAAGCCAAGCTGTCAGAGCTGGAGTTCCACAACTCCAAGTCATCCAAAGAGCTGGACTTTCTTAGGGAAGAAAACCACAAACTACAGCTAGAGCGGCAAAACCTGGAACTGGAGACCCGAAGGCTGCAATCGGAAATTGAAATGGCAGCAATGGAAACACGAGACCTAAGAAACATGACCACAGTGGACTCTGGGACAAACCTTGACTCCAAACTGTGGTCCCTAGAGAGAGAACTGGAAGACCTCAAGAGACTCTCCAAAGACAAAGATCTTGAGATTGATGAACTGCAGAAACGCCTGGGCTCCGTGGCCGTCAAGAGGGAGCAGAGGGAGAACCATCTGCGGCGCTCCATCGTGGTCATCGACCCTGACACAGGCCGGGAGCTGTCCCCAGAGGAAGCCCATCGGGCTGGCCTCATAGACTGGAACATGTTTGTGAAACTCAGAAGTCAGGAGTGCGACTGGGAGGAAATATCAGTCAAAGGTCCCAATGGGGAGTCTTCAGTAATCCATGACAGGAAGTCTGGCAAGAAGTTCTCCATTGAAGAGGCCCTACAGAACGGAAGGCTGACCCCTGCTCAGTATGACCGCTATGTCAACAAGGATATGTCCATCCAAGAGCTTGCTGTCTTGGTGTCTGGACAGAAGTAGGCACAGCCTTGCCTTCAGTCTTCTTGGAAGCTGACATGGCTCTCTCCTACCCTACAACCTCCCCTTAGTGTCTTCTCCCTGGCCCTGTGCAGGCTCCTAGTCCGTGAGGAGCTGAGCATGCCACCCACACCCTCTGCCAAACTACTCAGTGCAGCTCACATACAAGAGGAATGGGCACTGGATGCACCATCATTCAACCCAGGTGACAGACCTGCTTCATCCTCCAATGATTCAAAATCACGAAGCCCTTCTCTCCTCTCTCCCTACACACAGACCCTTTGTGTGACACCTGGAAGCAATCTGAATACTAGCACAAGACAACTGAGGCATACAAGCCACTCCATGCAGCACTGGCCTTCGCACACCATATGGGGAAACTCTTTCCCCACATCCTTGCATTCATCAAAGGACTGGGCCCCTTGGGACTGCCGACCTGCACTCACACCCCTCCAAGAGTTTAGCTGACAGCCTACTTTCCATCAGACTTCTAGTGGTGAGACAGATCTGGGATTTGTGCCAGAGAAGATGCAAAGAAACCAGCACAGTGTCTAGCCTTCTGTTAGCTAGAATATCCCAGGAAAAGGCACCATTAGAGACTGTTCTCTGGTTCTGAAATTAAAGTGATTTCAGTGGACTGTGTTGCTGGTAGCCTTAGCTTCAGTGCCTTACAGATCTTGCTTATTCTCTAACTGGTACATAGGTGTACTGCATAGATGATTTTTTACCAAACGAATTTCAGGTTCTCTGTGTATCTGTATTATGTAAGAAAATGGAAAGTAATAGGGAACTCCACTTATAGCACAAAAATAAACACCTGGTGGCTTGACTCTACTTTCATGCTAAGTTTGTTTCTTCCTCTTTTGCATATGTGGTTTATTGTCCCTACTGCTTCTTGACTTTCAGCCAAAATGGATATCCTGTGTAGATATTTACCAGTTCCAATCACAGTTCCTATGGAAGAAAGAATTATTAGCAAATATAGTAAAGAGAAAAGGAGAAACAATGTACTGGAAACCTTGAAACAATTTATTAAGTTGCTTTATACAAGATTAACAATTTCCACACCACCCCCTAACACCAACCCAGTAGGTGCACCAAAGCCACAGCCCCTTTCACACCTAAGAAAGGCTGCACTAAGGAAAGCCCTGCAGCACCGCAGCCCCCAGGCCCGGAGCCTGCTCTGCCTGTAGATCTGCCTTGCCATGGCTAAGTCATTCACTCTTTCGTTACCACAAATAAAGCATAAACAAGAAAAAGAAATCTCCCCATCAAAGAAACATTTCCCTGAGGCAAGAGGCATCACTAGATTCCTACAAATGAGGGTATTCTGCTCCAGCTGCACACTCAATGGTATGTGGGGAAGAGGGGGCACTGCAGGGGGGAACCCGGTGTCTCAGGCAGAAAAGGAGCTCAGGGGTGGTCTCTGCACTGCTCTGAGCTCAGCAATACAAATCTCTTCTTTGGCTCTTTTGCTACTTCCTAAGACTATCCTGTAAACAAACTGGAAATCCAAGTTGCAAAAAGTATATATAATAAAGGGATAAGGAACCCATGTAGCCCCATGTGAAACACATGTTGGCTCTTACGTAGTAAGTCAGAGCAGAGGCCTTGCTCCCCAGACACCAGGCAAACCTCAGCGTGAAGCATTGAGCATGGGACCCTGGGCATCAGGAACTAAAAGAGCTGCCCGTGTCTCTACACAGCTATGTGTTCTGAGGAGGCTATTACTCTCAAAATATTTGAAATCACTTAGCTGGAGCAATCAGTTCAGACTTGCCTTATGGCACAGACTTCACAGGACAGGCAAATGCCCTAAAACTCCTTGTGAAGCAGCCAATGGTTAAATGGGAACACCGTAATGACTTGGGAGTTCCAGAGTTGTCTTAGTCTGTCTCTGACCCACTCTCTAATTCAGTGGTGCATCACCCATAAGTCAGGCATAGTCCCACTGCCTACAGAGCCCTAGGACCTCAAGGCCTGTCTATATGGCAGATGCTTCACAAAAGCCCATACCTGCAGCTCTGCCTGAGAATGATTTTTAAATAAAATAAACTGGAATGTCTGTCTGTAACTTGGAACCCCTCATATCCTCAACCTCAAAGAGATAAAGGACACCTTTGGGGCTCTGCAGCCCACCTGATGAACTCTGGAAAAAACAGGGGCCCTGGCTGAATTGGGACCTAGGATCTGGAGCCCCAGGTGACCTTTAAGTCAGGACGGCACAGATTATGATGAGTAATAATAAAAACCTCAAATAAACTGGTTATGTCTTAAGTACAGACATCTTTTAAAAAGGTCTTCATCTGAGATCCACTCAGAGGGCCAAGTGTACATGTGTCTAATTCTGCTCCACCATAAAGGCACTGGAATTATGTCTTCCATATGACATGTGAAAATATGACGTGCGAAGAACAGTCCCATTCTATCCAATGCATTTAATGGTAATGATGAAAACTGAGCTAAAAATAAGTATCTTTAAAAATCCTACCACAACTGTTGAATCTACAAAGGTCTTTTCTCTGAAAGAGTTTCACTCTCATGTTTAGAGGATAAACTGGCCCCCACGATGAGCACACACTAGGTGTTCTGAGTAATTTTCAGAGAGACAAGGTAAGTCTCCCAGCTGTGGCATTAGCTTGGGTTTTTGTCCACTGAGCACGCAAACTGAGGATGGGATGGAAAACATGACATCCAGGGATCATAGTGTGGCCAAAAGGAGCCCCTGACCAGTAGGGTGCCATGAGGTACTCTGACCAAATGCCAGGGGATTGGGCAGATTTACAACACAGATGTGCCAACTGCTCAGTCCTGTCACCAGAGCTCCATACATGACCCAGTACACTCCCCAACCTAGAGCTGCCCCTCCAACGATTGTCCACAACAAAGCCATGAGGCCTGGATCACCAGGCCAGTCAGTACCTCTGGAGAAGCACGATGCTGCTCCCCTAACTGAAGGCACGTCACAAGTGCCAAGAGACGTTCCACTTAGCACTCACGCCTTCTCCAGAAGAAAACCAATCGGCAGAAAGAGCACACTGATTATCCAGTTTCAGAGACCTACTAGTTCAGCTTCCAGCCTTTCCTCTGAAGAAGTCACAATTTCCGTGGAACACTGGGCCCTTTCCCATGAAGCTGAGAAGCATCTGGAAAAGAATAAGCAAAAACAACATAAATCTTTGAGGATCTGTGATTCCCTTAAGGCAGCAGTAACCAAACCTCAAGAAGATCACCTTAAACAGCAAGAGCCTCTGTACACTGAGTATTCTGAGGTTCAAACAAGCCAAAAACACTTGACAAAGGTGATCTGAGTATGTGGTTACTCATAGCAGCCTGGAGCCTGCCTGACCCTGTGCACCATGAAGGCAGCGGCTCACTGAGTGCTGTGTTCACAGACAGCACCTCTGCTATGCAATGTGGGCCTACAACTATGTAGCCAAGAATTTGGCTACAACTACCCTCCTGTGGCAAACCCGCCACCTTCCATGATGAGGTTTGACAGTCACAATGAACTCAAGGAGCAATCAGCATTCTCACCATCAAAAGCCCTGTTTCTATAAAGACAAGTTCAAAGGCACTAGCATTGTGAGTCTACACAGGAAACGAAGCAAGGCAGAAACAAGCTACACAATCAAAATGACCAGACAGCTTCTCATTACAACTACTCATGGAATCCTATAGCCTAAAGAATGTCTAGAGGAGAGAAGAAGAACCTACTCAGTTAGCCTGTTTCAGCAATAGATGCTTTTCTGATAGCTTCTTAATATCTGGAGGGGAAAAAAAAAACAAGAAAGAAATAATAAAGAAAGCACTTTTCCCTTTTGTGTTGAAAATACCACAAACTTGAAGTCATCTTTCCAATGGCTCTTTAATTATCATTTCAGTTTGAAAGGGTGACATACCTGAAAGCAAGCAGAGGCACTGCAATCTTTTAAAAAAACCACAAGCTCTCTCCCAGGAAGCTCTGCAACCCTACATTATAATCTCAGCTATAGCAGCAGCCACCAGTTTGCATGAGTCTACTACATTTTACTGTTTCTCCAGTGGAAAATGGAGTTAACTATCGATACAAGCTTCACTCTCAGTTTTTCTCTGAAAAGTAACAATTCCATATTGGATATTTACAACCCACTCTTGCACCCAAATGGCCTCTGGCATTCACTACAAATACATCAGCCTAACAACATGGGGGCCAGGGACCCAGAGCAAATCTGGAAGAGACAGACCAGAGCTCTCAGTACAGCAGGTCTCAGGCATGCCCAGCTAGACGATTCCCCATCTTACTCCCACCAGGTACCAGTCTGCCAGGGTGGCTCCAGGCTCAGCCACCCTGGCTCATTTCTGGAGCAGGTCTAGAGTAGTATTGCAACGGCCAAAACCAAGATTCCTGAGGCTCTACACCAGCACTCCATTAGCTGTATTTAAGAATCAGGTCCCAGGACAGGGTGAGGCCAGTCGCTGATGACAAAGGTGCCAGCTTCTCAGAGCTATAAACCTAGGGCTCGTAGAGGGTCCCTTTCTGAAAGCCACTGCTCTCACAGAGGAAAAGCAGGAGGAAAAAAAAGGAAACACTGCCCCAACTCCTGTTGTGCCCCCAACTCTCTTTTACATCTGAACTGAATCAACAGCTGCTCTTCTCTTGGATACAACCTTAAATCAGATGTAAAAGTCCCTCCTGAAAACCCTGCCACTGTGACTTCTCACTACTACTTGGACTTCCCCTTTCATTTCAAGCAAGTTTACAGAGCCTTCTGTTGGCTGGTATCACCTGGAAGGCGTAGCAGCTTGAATTTAAAGGCCTGTAGTGCCCCAAGTAGCCAATGGCTGAAGATTCCTCTGCCTCACGCACAGATCACCATGACTTCCTCCGTGATAACATGGGATAAGGCTGATCCAGTGACAGGGAACCAAGAGAAATCACAAAGTGGAAGAAGCCTGTCTTATTCCTAGTACCCACAGAGCCACAGCCTCAAACGACAAACCAGGACAACACGGTGACAACAAGGTGAAGACACTGGAATCTTTGGCAGCAGACAAGGCATCTACTGGGTGGAGAGGTGAATGGCGCACAGTGCGCATAGCACTCCAACCACCTGGCAATTACCTGGCAGACTCTGCGGGACGTGGGTGGACACAGTAGCATGTGGGAGAGGTGCTGCGTGGGGTGGGCTGGAGTGCAAACCAGCCAAGAGACCTGAGAGAAAACAGGAGGGGAGAAAAGAACAAAACACACACATTGAAGACGGGAACAGAAAAGCAGCCTCGGCGGTCCAGAGCCCCAGATGGCCTACGGGCCAGCCCTAGGTAAAAGCCTCTGGAGAGGGGCTCAGCACAATCCCCAACAATGTTGCCCATAGCCATACACCAGACACACACAGAAACCTGGTACACAACAACAGAACTCACTGGTCACAGCAGAAGTCCTGGGGCACCTTCTGTGCCTCCAGCACGAGGAGAAGGGGACAAGCACTTACTGTGACTGAGGCCATGATGAAACGTCCCAGGGGCAGGGCCCGTGACGATGGCATCCTTGGAGACCCCTGCTTTGGCAGAGGAGTCGGTGCTAAAGGAAAGCATATGGAGAGGAAATGGGGAAATGATCCCCAGGGAGTTCGAGTTCACAGTCCCAGGCAGCTTTGGGCTGCCTGTCTTGTAGGATGAGGAGAGCAGATTTAAGGGCGATGAGCTGGTCAGCAGCACAGTCCCACTCGTTCCTTTCTGGGAAGTAAATACAGAAAAGGGTCAGAGCTTCAGCCTGTCCATGGCCTGCCTACAAACCAAACCTGTCAATGCACAGGGTGGGGACATGCACATGGATGTCAGCTGCCCCTTACACAAGCACCCTAGTCTGCATCCCCAAAGAAGAAAGACAAAAGTCTTTAAACTATCCTGGTATGTCTCCCAGAGCTCAGTGTTCACTTTATAAAGTAGGATATCAAATATGCTTCCATTATGCAACAAAGAAAGGGAAGAGTACCATATACAGACATCCACAAATGTAGGTAAATAGAACTATGTGTATGTGTATATTTACACAAATAAAACACACACAAACATTTGTATTCATTGTAAAAACACAGAGGTATTAATCTTTGTTTTTAGAAAGAAATATATAAAAACCCCTGCTGGGTGATAAGAAAACAGCAGCAGGTGAGACCTAGCTGAAAATACCTTTCTATAGTTTTATCACTGCAACCACATAGTTGGTTTTATATATTGAAAAATGAAAAGATACCCTCTCCTATTTCCCCAACCTGCATCCAAAATTCTGAAATTCCCACAGGCAACCCTCAGCAACCAATGGACTCCATCAGATGGCCCCTATATGAACTGCAGAGTCCTTCAAAACCCAATGAAGAGAACATCTTTCAGAAGTTACTCATCTTCCTATGGCATGAACACCTCCACATAATTAATAATCTGATTGGCAGTATTATTTTTACTGACTTCTTTGGAGAGATGGACAGGAAACTATGAAAGGAAAGTTTTGTGGCTCTTTCCATACTGCCTCCCAACCCCCTCAGATTCATAGCCTCCCTGCAAACACAGTGTTGACCAGTTCTCACCCTCCTAAGAAGTTTCAGACTCTCTTGGGATTCTTGCCAACAGGAAAGATAAGACCGGAAAATAAGAAATCCAGTCCTCCTGATTTCTGGGCTTACTATTCCTACCAGACCTTCAATGTCACTTCTGTCTATCCAGGGCAAGGCATGTAGCCTTATCTGAAAGACCCATGGGGGCAGCTGCTATACCCAGATACTCACTGGCAAGGAGGTAGAAGATGTCACGCTGCTAGCTGCGCTGGGCTTCAGGGAGGAGGTCAGTAACTTGGCCACTCCCTGTGTCCCCCCACTAGAATCTCCATTTGGACCACCAGGAGGGGCCACCAGGGTCAGCTTCTGGGAAACAGGTGGTTTTTTCACTGCAGAGCCTGGGACAGGTCGGCTGGCAGGCTGTCCTGTGGAGGGAGGCTGTGCACTAGGGAGCAGATTCCCGGAAGTGGAGCTCTGGACTGGTGTTCCTCCAGAGGAAGAAGTGCCAGAAGAAATACCGTGTTTAGAGATAGAGCCGGCAAAGGGGCTATTCTTATAAGATGGCCCTGAAGAGCTGGCTGAGTGCTGTTTTGCTGGATGGCTCAGGGCAGCAGAGGACAAGGTTGGGGCCTTATGAGAACTGCTGCTGGAGGCTGGTGTGCCTCCTGACGAGGCTGGTGTGGAGGAATGGAAGCTCTGGCCTTTGGCTGCTGTCTTCACGATCTGGAGGAGGGAACGATGACACTGTGGGGAGGAAGGCTTTGGGCCCTGGAGCTTATTGACAAATGGAGCTGGGGATGTGAAACTCTTTTGCTGCTGAGTGCCTGCATGAAAGACTCTTACTTGGGGGCCAGGCACGGGAGCTGCTGCCTGGGGTGCATGAGACGTCCGCGGCAAACCATGGTGTTTTGCTTTGGACTGGTGCCCTTCTGGCAAGCCCTTGCTCAGGGAAGCCTGACAGGAAAGCTCTTTATAGCCAGAACTCTCTGGTTTTTTCTCCTGAGAGGACTGTCCCAGTGCCAGAGCCTGTTCAGCCAGAAAACTGAGGGGTGACTGCAGAGAACTAGAGGGTGGTGGGGCAGAAGGGCTAGCCTTTGGGAAGTTCCTTTTTTCTTCTGTACATAAAACACCTGCAACTTTCTCTGCAGGTGCTTTTGAGGCTGTAGGCAGCGTGAACTCGGAGCTCCCACTTGCTCTGCTATTCAGCACAGTCAGTTCCTTGGACACAGCCTCCAAGGAGGAGGCTGAATTATGGATCATGTCTCCATCCAATGAGTCTTCCAGGCTGACAGAAGCAGGATTCGCAAGGCTGCCTAGTGCCTGGGATGGCAGCTCCCTGTTTGCAGCTCCAGCGCTCAGACCTCCTCCCGGGTGTTCTGAAGGCAAAGCCAGAGGGCCGCCAATCTGACCTGATGGGATGGAAACCTTCTTATCAGGCTTAGTAGATGATTCCTAAAGGAAAGCAGAAATGCTGATGTTTAGAAATGTTCAAAGATGCCAACACTGACCCTGTTGTGAGAATGTAAGCACGAGAACACCACAAGGTCCCAAAATTAGGCCCTCCTATACAATCACAAACAAGGGGAAAGAGAGTAGATGATGAGCCTATGTGGACTTAAACATGTCCAGCTGGCTGGGGCTGGGCTTACCCAAGCATGCTCTGGTGCTAAGTACACAGACAACCACAGGGAACCTCTTCTTTTTTCTGTTTCTGAAAAAATGCAAGACTTGAGCAGACACTCTCCCTATTGGCACTCACACTTCTCAGAATGCCCCTTAGCTGTAATCAGAAAGTGATGCATGGCAAGAAAACTGCCTTGAATTAGTTTCCTTTTCCTCCTTGTTTTCCCCAACACCTGTCTCCTCAGGGATTCAAAAGAAAAGTCCTTTCATGGGAGTAGGAATGGGGTCTCTTGCATCACTCCTACACCCCAAATGCTAAATGCAGTATGTCTTAGTCATTGTAGAAGCACAACAGATATGTAGGAATAAACAATTTGCACAGTTTATTCTCCCAGGCTCTTCTGTCATGGTTAAGAGCATTATAAAGCCTCAGGAACTGGTAAAAATTTAGTAAAACAGCAATATCTACTACATTGAGAGGTTTCTGAAATACCTATGATCATTTTCAGTCTCTATTTTCTAAACATTGTACTTTCTTTCATTTCTGTTAGGTAAACTCAACAAAGCCATCTGTCCTTTCTGCTGTAGCTATAGGCTAACCTGAACTATGCCAGGAGTGTACTCTTCCATAAAAAGATCATCAAGAATAATACCCTCACATAAGTAGGGGCTTTTCACTCCTCAAAAGCCTGTCAGGAAGACCTCATTTAACCCCACAACGTCCTGGGGAACTGGCCAGGTGGGTACTGCTTCCTAGAACTGAAGATGGATGGTACTCAGTGGCCTGGCTCAGGTCTCTGCCCTGCCAACAACCCAAGGCCTGCCTCTTGGTACAGGATGGTACAGAGTGCCATCCTGAAGAGCTATCACCCAGACCAGCAAAGCTCAATGAGCTGCCATGGTCATTCAAGAGGTTTTATGAGCATGGGTGGAAAAAGATGAGAACAGATGGCATATGATCCAAGCAGGCTGACTCACCTTCACCTTGGTTTTGGAAGGAGCTATTACTTTTTTCTTGGCCCTGTACAAAATGAACACAGTAAAGGTTTAGAGGAGATCCACCAAGGAGATAAAAATGACAGTAGTCTTGAGAAATAAAAACAATGAGACACTCACAGGATTGATGTCAGGTGCCCATGGCCTCTTCTGCTCTCCTTAAACAGAGTCCTGAAACAAACAATACCGGGCAGTTTGCATAAATTCCCTGAAAGCAGGGACTCTGCTTCTAGAGCTTCCAACCATCCCTGGTACTCAGTACCTACTACTCATTAAATGTCAGAGCACTACTTACTTCACTGCTGGTGAGAGGATCAAAAGTGGCAGTGCTGGCCACCTGAAAGCCAAGAGTCTAGGATTTACCAAAAACCAAAAACACTATAGCTCTGCACCTGAATTTCCCACAGTGATTTTTCTCTATGAAAAATCATAAAAGGCAAGAGTGCTTTCCTTATCGCTGATTTTCATTCCTTTCAAGAGTAAAATGTATACTGACCTACAGCATGTCTCTTTCCAGAGAATCTCAACAAAATTATCTTTATGCCCCTCCCTTCATACCTTCAAGAGTCCAATCTGTAAGGAGAGATCAATTCCAACTACAAATGGAATACTGAAACAAGAAAAGGCTCCATGATTTGTCCAACCCACAGAAGAATCAAGCCCAATCAAGAACACTGGCTCCAGCAGAGGGTTCTGGGAGATGGCAGAGCAGGAAGCACCAGAATTAATCCTCTCCCCATCTAGACAACAATTGCACTGGCAAAATCTCTCTGATGCACCTATTTTGTAACTCTAGAGCCTGTTCAAAGCTTACAACTTCCAGGGGAAGGCTTGGATGGATAAATTGCGGGTTAATTTCAGGCATGTTCAGCTCTTAGCACAGCCGTTACCCATCCCCTAACCCCATAGTAGGCAGCTGTACACCAATCTCCAGAGGTGGCCTGCACATAGCATGAGGGATCTAGGGTGGGCAAAAGAACCCTATCCTACAAATATCTGGGACCTGTGCTCTAATTATTGATTGCTGCTTCTGATCACAGAGGGTAGCCATTGTTGTTTCTCTTCTTGCCACTGCTGCAAAACCCTGCCCCTTTGGTTAAAGTGACTCCTAGGAAATTTAAAGGGACAGTGCCCTTTTCTTAGCTTCTTCATTTTTCAATTTTCCTGTTTTGGAAGCCAAACATTAAAGACTAGGCCATTCAAAAGGAGTGCACACATGAGTAAAATTATAAAATGACTATGTATGCCCAAGAAAGTCTCAGAAAAGACCTATGAAAACATTAAATTTACACCTCAGGCTGAACCTCAGTATATAGACAGCCTAAACAATTAAAAAAAAAAAAAAAAACAATAACAACAACAGAAAAAAATCCCTAGGGAGGGGGAATTTAATTTCCAGAGTTACCACATTATTTGATTTAAATGTCTAGTGTTCTACAAAAATAATCACAAGAACTACAAAGAAACAGAAAAATGCAACCCAAAGAAAAACAAATAATATTAATAGAAACTATCCCGGAAAAATATCAAATGACAGCTATATCAGACAAACACTTTAAAATATTTGTCTTAAAGGAGTCCAAAGAACTAAAGGAAGATGTGGAGAAAATCAAGAAAACAATGTGTGAAGAAAATGAAGATATCAATGAAGAGACAGAAAACCTAAAAAGAAACAAAAAAATAATAATTCTAGATCTGAAAACTACAGTAACTGCACTGAAAAATTCACAAAAGGTTTCAAAGGCATTTGTGAGCAGGAAGAAAAAAGAAGCAGTGAACTTGAAGATGGAAGAATGAAAATTATCAAATCTGAGAAACTGAAAGAAAAAAAAATAAAGAAAAGCAAGCAGAGACTAAGGGACCTGTGGGACATAATCAAGCAGACCAGCACAGACACCACACACTAAAGAAGTCCCAGGAGGAGGAAAGAAAGAGAAGGAGCAGGAAGAACAGTGAAGAAATAATGGCTGAAAACTTCCAAAATGTGATGAAAAACATGAATATAAACATCCAATAAGGCTTCTGGTAAAAATAGCAGAGGAGGGAAACACTGCAGTTGCCTACTTCCACACTCACATCAAAATTATGACTAAACTACAGAGCACCCATCATTTACGACCCCTGCAGTCTAGCTGAACAGAAGTGCTACATATAGCTCAACATACAAGGGTGGACAAAAAAACCTGAAATCTATTTATAAAAAATTGTGTATTTATTCTTACATGTTTAAACTTCAGTCACCTTCAAAGTACTCCCCATTTGATACAACATACCTATCAAGACATTTTTTCCACTGCTCAAAACAGTTTTTGAACTCATCAATTTTGATGCCTTTTTAGTGCTTCTGTTTTTTTGTTTCATCTTTTCCACATCAGCAAAATATTTCTTAGAAGACTTTCTTCATCCATAGAAACGAAAAAAGTTGCTTGGGGCAAAACTGGATGAATAGGTAAGGTGGGGCACGGGGGTCACACTACTGTTTTTGGTCAAAAACTGCTGAACACTCAGCCATGTGTGGGCAGGTGCACCGGTAAATCATCCATCATGAAATGGGCAAACGTGTTCAAAGAGTCTTCAAAAAAAATTCACTGAAGCCAAATGCAACCTCTCATAGCAACATCAGCTGGTACACTGATACAGATGGGTTCCTAGAACACTGAACTAACAGGGAAGGCCTGTACTGCAAGGGGCCCACCCTCCAGAAGATAATGCACATTGGGCCATACCGAGACTGGTAAGAGAGGCACAGATGCCAAATGGGTTGGTCCCACATCCATGTGTGGTGTTTAAAAATCTGGAGGGATATCTTGGCTATAGCAGTCTCCCCTAAAAAGCAAGGAGTCCCGCCCTGCACTAAGATCCCCAGTCCAGAGTTCTAATGCCAGGATAGAAGTCCCCCAACTTCTGGCTGTGAAAACCAGCAGATTTGGGGTTAAGTAAGACAGAGGGGCAGCTGGAGTCCCAGGCATTCCTCTAAAACAGGGGTGTCAAACTCATTTTCACTGGGGGCCACATAAGCCTCATGGTTGCCTTCAAAGGGCTGAATGTAATTTCAACTCCTTAACAGTTAAGGAGTAGTTACATTTATACAGTCCTAAAATTATTTTTGCCCTTTTAAGTCAACCACGAGACTGATGTGGCCCCTGGTGAAAATGAATTTGACACCCCTGTCTTAAAGGTTCACAAACCCAAAAGCAGCAGCATCTGGCCTCTGTGCACCCCCACACCTCTTGCTAAGCAGCCCCAAGCCATACACTACAAACAGCCAACCTCAGTTCTCTGCTTTGTCCTCTCAGGCACGTCCAAAATTAGCACAGTGGCAACCATCTATAGATCACTTCATAGCTCATACCAGACAGCCCCAGGCTGGGCACAAGCAGCAACTGACCTTGCCCGGCACCTTCCAAGAGGCCCAAAACCAACACATCTGGTGGCCAATTTCAGACCAAACCAGAGCATCACCCAACCACCTCCACTAACAACACACTCAAAGGGTAGTCTCAACAGGCACCAGGGCTCCACTAAAGCTAATCCTACTCCATAGGGTCACCCCTTGTACAATAGTTCCTCCAGTGTATTCATAGCCAGTATTCAAAACCAAACTGCTCCAGGGTCGGTCCCTCTCACTGACATGACAACAGCAATCAAGACTCACAACAGGAGGGACACACAACCCTCACAAGGGACCAACCTGGCTCAGGTGACTGGGAGACTGTACCACTAGGCCCCACAAGACACAACCTACATAAGGGTACTCTAACAAGACTAGGAGATGTTACACCTCTACCCAATACACAGAAACAAACATAAGAAGGCAGCCAGAATGAGAAGATACACACAAAAAATTCCAAATAAAAGAACAAAATTTCAGGAAAAAAAAAAAAGAACTGAAGAAAATGGAGACAAGCAATGTACTAGATGCAGGATTCAAAACACTGGTTCTGAGGATGCTGGCTGATCTCAGGGAGAACTTCAGCAAGGAGATATAAAACATAAGAGTGGAGATAGAAACATTAAAAAAAAACAGTCAGAAATGAAGAATACAGTAACTGCAATGAAGCATACATTAGTGGGAATCAACACAGATTATGAAGCAGATGATCAAATCAGTGCTTGGAAGGTAAGGTGACAGAAAACACCCAACAGAACAACAAAAAGAAAAAGCAATCAAAAGAAATAAGGATAGTTTAAGTAGCCACTGGGACAACATCAAGCATACCAACATTCACATCAGAGGGATGCCAGAAGTAGAAGAAAGGGAGCAAAGAACTGAAAACCTATTTGAAGAAATAATGACTGAGCCCTGGCTGGTGTGGCTCAGTGGAATGAGTGCCAGCCTGCGAACCAAAGGGTCTCTGGTTCGATTCCCAGTCAGGGCATGGGCCAGGTTCCCAGTGTGTGGCACTCAGGAGGCAACCACACATTGATGTTTCTTTCCTTCTTTCTCCCTCCCTTTCCCTCTCTAAAAGTAAATAAATAAAATCTTAAAAAAAAAAAAAAAAAAAAAAAAAAAAAAAAAAAAAAAAAAAAAAAAAAAAAAAAAAGAAAAGAAAAGAAAAGAAAAGAAAGAAAGAATGACTGAAAACTTCCCTAATCTAGGAAAGGAAATAAGACATACAAGCCCAGAAAGCATAGCATCCTAAGCAAGATGAACCCAAAGGTCCACACCAAGATAGATCATAATTAAAATGCTAAATATTATATGCTGGTTTCTCTTCAGATCATATAAATCTTTTACCTTTTATTAAAATGCTAATGGTTAAAGACAAAGAGAGAATCTTAAAAGCATCAAGACAAAAGCAGTTAGTTGCCTACAAGGGAGCTCCCCTAAGACTGTCAGCTATTTCTCAACAGAAACTGTGCAGGCCAGAAGGAACTGGCACAAGCTATTCAAAGTGATGAAAAGCAAAGTCCTACAACCCAGATTACTCTACCCAGCAAGACTATTGTTTAGAATTGAAGGACAGATAAAGAGCTTCCCAGACAAGAAAAAACTAAAGGAGCTCATCACTAATAAACCAGTATTAGAAGAAATATTAAAGGGACTCGTTTAAGATGAAAAAGGGGGAAAATGATAAAAAAATGTGAAAATGGCAATAACTACATATCTATCAACAATTACTTCTGTGTAAATGGACCAAATACTCCAATCAAAAGACATATGGTGGCTGAATGGAGAAGAAAACAAGACCCTTACATATGCTGCCTACTGGAGACTCACTTCAGATCAAAAGACTCACGCAGACTGAAAGAAAAGGGATGGAGAAAAATATTTCATGAAAGTGGCAACAACAACAACAAAAAAGCTGGGGTAGCATGCCAGACAAAGTAGACTTTCAAGCAAAGGCTATAACAAGAGAAAAAGAAGGACACAGCAATTCTACTTCCAGGTATTTAACCAAAGAAACCCAAAACACTAAATTGAAGACATATACATCTATATGTTCACTGCAGCATTATTTACAATAGCCAAGACACGGAGGCAACCTAAGTGTCCATCAACATATGAATGGATAAAGAAGTACTAGGATACATATACAATGGACTATAGCTGAGTAATAACTCAGCTATAAAAAAAAGAATTAAATCTTGCCATCTGCAACAACATGGATGGACAAAGATAATATTGTGATGAGTAAAATAAAACAGATAAAGACAAATACCATATGATTTCACTTATATGTGGAATCAAAAAACCAAAATAAATGAACAAACAAAATAGAAACTCATAGACACAGAGAACATTTTGATGGTTACCAGATGGGAGGGGGCTTGACAGATGGTTTAAAAAGGGGAAGGGATTAAAAGATACAAACTGGTTGTTAACAAAATAGGGGGTTGTAAAGTATAGCATAATATGGTCAGTAGTATTGTAATAACTATTTATATGTTGTCATATAAGTACTAGACTTATATGGATGATCAGTTATAAGTTATAAATGTCTAATCACTTCGTACACTTGAAATTAATGTAATACTGTATGTCAACTGTAATTGAAAAATCCAAAAAGCTCAAAGAACTTCAAGAAAGATGAAATCAAAGACCCACACTAAGACATTACAATCAAACTTCTAAAACCAGAGACAAAAGAGAATTTTGAAACCATCAACAGAGAAGAAAACTGTCACATACAATAGTTCTTCAATAAAATTATCAGCAGCCCTGACCAGTGCGGCTTAATTGGTTGGGCAGCATCCTGCAAAAGCAAAGGCTCGCCAATTCAATTCCTGGTCAGGGCACATGCCTGGATCGGAGTTCAGTGCCTGGACAGGGCACATGTGAGAGGCAACCAATTGATGTTTCTCTCTCACATCGATGTTTCTCTCCCCCTCCCTTCCCCGCTCTCTGAGAGGAAATAAAATGTTTAAAAAATAAAAAAATAAAATTATCAGATTTCTCATCAGAAACTTTGGAGGCCAAAAGACAGTGGGCTCATATATTAAAAGTACTAACAACAATACTGTCAACCAATAATCTCATATCTGGCAAAACTGTCTTTTGAAAGTGAGGGAGACATTCCCAGTTAGACAAAAGCTAAAGGAGTTCATAACCAAAACTCCTGCCCAGCAAGAAATGCTCAAGAGAGTCCAGTAAGGTAAAGTGAAGACATCGGACAGTAATTCAAACCATATGGAGAAATAAATGTAGATATATAAGCTAAAAATACTAGTATTATTGTAACAATGGTTTGTAACTACAATTTTTTGTTTTCTACAATATTTAAGAGATTAATACACTTAACAGAAAAAAAAAACAATTTGTGTAAACAGTACTGTAACTTTGGTTTGTAACTCTAAATCTTGTTTTCTGCATAATTTAAAACACTAACATAGTTTAAAAAATTATTAGTTTATGATGTGGAGCACACATTGTATAATAATGTAATTCTGTGACATCAACAACTAAAAGAGGTAGGGACTGAGTTGTAAGGGAGCAGAATTCTCCTATGTTATCAAACTTACTGAAGTAAGTCCCTCCTTATCAGTCATACATTAAATGTTAATGAAATCAACTCTCCAATCAAAAGACATAGATTGGCAGAATGGATAAAAACACATGATCAAACCATATGTTGTCTACAAGAGATACAAAAACAAATACAAACTGAAAGTGAAAGGATAGATATGAGGGTGTCTTCATCTTGATGCCATTAAAGTCAGGTCTGAAATTGGAAAAAAAAAGAAAAAAGAAAGTGAAAGGATGGAAAAGGATATTCCATGCAAATAGTAACCAAAAGAGAGAAGGGGTGGCTATACTGATATTAGACAGAAGACTTTAAATCAAGAAAGATTACAAGAGAAAAAGGACATTATATTCATACAAAGTTTGAAAGCAAGAATACACAATTGTAAACATTCTTACAACTGACAGACCATCAAAATATCTGAAGCAAAAACTTGACAGAATTGAAGGGACAAATAGATAGTTCTACAAAAATAGTTGGAGACTTCAATACCCTTTCCTCACAAAAATGGACAAAACAACCAGACAGAAGATAAAAGACATAGAAGATTTAACACAATAAACTTCCTTATTCTAACAGGTACATATAGAATATTCCATCCAGCAAAAGAATATAAACTTTTCTCAAGTGCACATGGGACATTTTCAAGGACAGACAAGCAATCTACCAGATTCAGAGTTCAAAACACTGGTTATAAGGATATGCAATGAAATTAGGGAAACAACCAATAAACTCAGTGAGAACTTCAATAAAGAAATACAAAACATAAAAAGAAGGAAAAGACCAGTTAGAAATGAAGAATACAATAACTAAAATGAAAAGTACGCCAGAGGGAATAAAGAGCAAATTAGATAAGGCACAGAATAGAATCAGTGATTTGGAAGGTAGCAGAAAACACCCAATTAGAACAGTAAAAAGAAAAAAACAATCAAATAAATGAGAACAGCTTAAGAGACTTCTGGGATAATATCAAGTGTACAAACATTCATACCACAGGAGTACCAGAAGAAGAGAGCAAGCAAGGATTTGAAAAAATAACGACTGAAAACTTACCTAACCTGGCAAAGAAAATACACATACAAGTTTAAGAAGCATAGAGAGTCTCAAACAAGATGAACCCAAAGAGGTCCATTTAAGACACATAGTAATTAAAACACCAAAGGTTAAATAAAAAGAGAGAATCTCAAAAGTAAAAACAGCAAAGCAGTTAGTCATGTACAAGGGAGCTCTCAATCAGACTGTCAGATGATTTCCCAACAGAAACTCTGCAGGCCAGAGGGGGATGCCACAAAATGTTCAAAGTGACTACAGACAAAAACCTACAGCCAAGATTACTCTACCTCGCAAGGCTATCACTCACAATCAAATAAGAGATACGGAATTTCCCAAACAAGAAAAAGCTAAAGGAATTTGTCACCATTAAATTAGTATTTCAAGAAATATTACAGGGATAAGTAGAAAATGATAAAAAATATATATAAGAAATAGAGGGAATAAATGCTCACTGACAAAGACAAACAGTAAAAGCATTTGCTTGTCTAACAATACAGTAGTATAAATGTTAAAAGGCAAAAACAGGAGATCATGTATAATTACAATAATAAATTAAGGGATACAGACAAAAGAAATTTTAAAATGAAAAAACAAACATGGAATGGGTGAGTAAAAACTGTAGTGCTTTTAAAATGTGTTCCAACTTAAGTGACCATCAACTGCAAGGTAAACATAAAACAAAAATCTGTAAGATGTACAAGAAATATAGAGAAAAGAAACCAGATATAACACTATAGAAATTTATAAACATACAACAGAAGAGAGCAAGAAAATAAGAAAGGAACAGAGAAGAACTACAAACACAACTATAAAACAATAAATAAAATGGCAAACTACATCTATCAATAATTACCTAAATGTAAATGGACTAAGTGCTCCAATAAAAAGGCACAGAGTGGCTGAATGGATTAAAAACACAAGACCTGAACATATGCTGCCTATAAGAGACCCACTTTAGATCAAAAACACATATGGAATGAAAGTCAAGAGACAGAAAAATATATTTCACGCAAACAGAAACAAAAAAAGAGCTGGCATAGCAATACTTTTATCAGGCAAAACAGACCTTAAAGCATAGACTGTCACAAGAAACAAAGAAGGTGTTTCTTCATGATAAAGGGACCAATCCAACAAGAGGATATAACTCTGGTAAACATCTATACACTGAACATAAGAGCAAAGGAAATATTATCAGACATAAGGGAGAGAGTACCAGTAACACAATAATGGTAGGGTGCTTTAACATTCCAATGAAATCAATGGATAAACTATCCAGACAGAAAATCAAAAAGGAAACAGAGGCCTTAAATGTCACATCAGACCAGATGGACTTGATATATTTACAACATTTCACCCAAAAGCAGCAGAATATAAATTCTTTTCAAGCACACATGAAACACTGTCCAGGACAAAGCACATTAGACCACAAAACAAGTCTCAGTAAATTTAAAAACACTGAAATCATATAAAGCATCTTCTCTAATCACAATAGCATAAACTAGAAATCAAATACAAGAAAAAAACTAAAGAATACACAATATATGGAAGCTAAGTAATATGCTACTAAACAATGAATGGGTTAATGATGAGATCAAGGAAGATACCAGACTTCCAGCCAAGACGGAGGCATAGCTGGACACACTGTGCCTCCTCTCACAACCAAGATTAAGGACAACAAAAATATAGAACCAAAAAAAAAAAAAAAAGAAAGAAAACCCAACAAGGAGAGAGAGAAAATTGAATTGTGTGGGAGTCTGACAACGATTCACCCCGATCGGTAAGAGGGGTGGAGTCAGCGGCCCGCAGAGTCAGATTGCGGCGGGATAAGCCGGTGGTGGTCCTGGGCACGCAGTCACTCCAAATGCACAGGCGGTGGTGTTGCCTAACATGGGGAGGTCAGATGGGGCACACAAGGCAGTGGACCGCGGACAAACATTTGCGCACAGATAAACCAGGCGAAAACGGCAGCGTGATGCAGGGCCCCAGTGCCGGGAAGTGAAACCTAAAAGCACCCATTGAAAGTACTTGTAGGGGCTGAGGTGATGGGAGGGAGTCCCAGCCTCACAGGAGAGTTCGTTGGGGAGACCCACAGGGTCATGGAGCATGCGCAGGCCCACCCACACAGAAATCAGCACCAGAAGGGCCCAATTTGATAGAGGAAAGAGGCTGAAGGGACTGGAATCCGCGAGACAGTGTGGAGCAAGTGCCATTGTTCCCTCTCGGACCCTACCCCCACATCCAGCATCACAACCCCGCCCTGGTGAATGTGCCTAAGGCTCCGCCCCTCACTACGTAACAGCCGCGACCAGACAAAAACAAAAAAAAAATCAAAACCAAGGATGGCTCGAAAGGGAGAAAAGACTGGGGCCCAGAGCTAATACATCTGAGTGACCAGGAGGTGGTTCAACCTATCAGATACAGAGCTCATAGCACTAGTAGCCAACCTATCAGAAGCACAGGTCAAAGCACTGGTGATTAGGAAGCTCACAGAATTGGTTGAGTTTGGTCACAAATTAGATGAACAAATGAAGGCTACAATAAGTGAAATGAAGAAAAATACATGGGGAAACAACAGAGATGGGGAGGAAAACTGGGACTCAAATCAATGGAGTGGACCAGAAGGAAAAAAGAAACAACCAAACAGAAAAGAAGGAAGAAACAAGAAATCAAAAAAATGAGGAGAGGCTTAGGAACCTCCAGGACATCTTTAAACGTACCAACATCCGAGGGGTACCAGAAGGGGAAGAGGAAGAGCAACAAGTGGAAAACTTATTTAAACAAATAATAAAGGAGAACTTCCCCAATCTGGCAAAGGAAATAGTCTTCCAGGAAGTCCAGGAAGCTCAGAGAGTCCCAAAGAAGTTGGACCCAAGGAGGAACACCCCAAGGCACATTATAATTACATTACCCAAGATTAAAATGAAGGACAGAATTCTAGAAGCAGCAAGGGATAAGGGGACAGTCACCTACAAAGGAGTTCCCATCAGACTGTCAGCTGATTTCTCAAAAGAGACCTTACAGGCAAGAAGGGGCTGGAAAGAGGTATTCCAAGTCATGAAAGTCAAAGACCTACATCCAAGATTGCTCTATCCAGCAAAGCTGTCATTTAGATTGGAAGGGAAGATAAAGCGCTTCTCAGATAAGGTCAAGTTAAAGGAGTTCATCATCACCAAGCCCTTATTATATGAAATGTTAAAGAGACTTATCTAAGAAAAAGAAGATAAAAAATACGAACAGTAAAAAGACAGCAAACTCACAGGTATTAGCAACCAGACCTAAAACAAAAGCCAACTAAGCAAACCACTACAACAGGAGCAGAAGCACAGAAATGGAGATCACATGGAGGGTTAGCAATAGGGGAGTGGGAAGAGGAGAGGGGGGACAAGGAACATAGAACAAGCAGCACAGACAGTGGGTAGAAAATAGACAGGGGGAGGGCAAGAATAGTGTGGGAAATGTAGAAGCTAAAGAACTTATGACCCATGGACATGAACTAAAGGGGGGAATGTGGGAGGGGGTATGCAGGGTGGAGGGGAATGAAAGGGGAAAATGGGACAACTGTAATAGCATAATCAATAAAATATAATTAAAAAAAACAAAACTATAAGTATTCTCCTCAAGATCAGGAACAAGACAGGAATGTCTGCTTTCACCTCTCTCATTTAACATAATCATGGAAGTCCTAGTCACAGCAACCACACAAGAAGAAATAAGAGGCATCCAAATTGGAAAGGAAGAAGTAAAATTGTCATTTTTTTCAGATGACATGATACTGTACATGGAGAACCCTAAAGATTCCACCAAGAAACTACTACAACTGATAAATGAATTCAGTAAAGTATCAGGATACAAAATTAATATCCAGAAATCAGTTCCATTTTTATACGCCAATAATGAACTATCGGAAAGGGAAATTAAGAAAACAATCCTATTCACAATTGCTTCAAAATGAACAAAATACATAGGAACAAATCTAACCAAGGATGTAAAAGAATCTGTACTTAGAAAATTATAAGACACTGAAGAAACAAAACTGAAGAAGATACAAAAAAGTGGAAGCATATACTGTATTAATGGAGAGGAAAAATTAACATCATTAAAATGTCCATACTACCCAAAGCAATCTATAGATTCAATGCAACTACTATCAAAGAACTTAAGCACCCCTATGTTCATTGCAGAGATACTAACAATCACCAAGATACAGAAGCAGGCCAACTGTCCATCTGTAGATGAGTACAAAAAACAACTATGGGATATTTATACAATGGAATATACTACTTGACCATAAAAAAAGAAAAAAATTTTACCTTTTGTGACAGCATGGATTTACGCTTTGTGACATAATGTTCTTCAAGTCCAAAGGGTTGCTTGGACTTGGAGAATATTATGCTAAGTGAAAGAAGCCAGTCAGAAAAAGACAAATACCATATAATTTCACTCATACGTGGACTCTAATGAACACACTGAACTAACAAGTACAGACTCATAGAGAGCAGACTGACAGCGCTGCAGTGGGCATGGGGGTGGAGGGATCAAACAAATAAGAAAAGGACTTATGGACATGGAAAACAGTGTGGTGACTACAGGGGAGAGGGAAGCAGGTGCAGGTGGAATAGGGTATAAGGGGGATAAATGGTGCTGGAAAAAATGCAATAAAAATAAGTTTAAAAAAATAAAGACGAAATGTGACAAATCTGCAGCTAATATCATAATGGTGGAAAGCTGAAAGCTTTTTCTTTAAGATCAGGAACAAGATAGGGATGTCCACTTTCACTACTTTTTGACTACAGTATTGGACGTCCTAGCCACAGAAATCAGACAAGAAATAAAATGCATCCAAATTAAAAAGAAAGACATTGCCCTGGGCTGGTGTGGCTCAGTGGACTGTGTGCCAGCCTGTGAACCAAAGGGTTGCTTGGTCAATTCCCAGTCAGGGAACATGCCTGGGTTGCAGGCCAGGTCTCCAGTAGCAGGTGCACAATAGGCAACCATACACTAATGTTTCTCTTCCTCTTTTTCTCTCTCCCTGCTCCTCTCTCTAAATATAAGTAAATAAAATCTTTAAAAAAAAAAAGACATAAATGTGTCATTATTTGTAGATGACATGATGTTATACAGAAAGAATCCTAAAGATTCCAACAAGCAACTGTTAGAACTAATAAGTGAATTCAGTAAAATGGTAGGATACAAAATTTATATTCAGAAATCAGTTGCATTTTATATACCAATAACAAATTCTCATAAAGAGAAATTGTTTTAAATCCCATTTACAATGAATGGCAAGATGGAATAAAAATACCAGGAATAATTTTAACTGAGGAGGTAAAAGACTTGGAAAACTACAGACACTGAAGAAAGAAATTGAAGAAGATACAAGTAAGTTGAGGATATACTGTTAACATTCTTCCTATCCATGAACATGGTATAGGAAGAATTAAATGTCCATACTATACAAAGCAATCTACAAATTCAATGCAATCCCTACCAAAATAAAGGGAATTTTTCACAGAACTAGAATAATCATAAAATATACATGGAACCACAAAAGACCCTAATAGTCACAATAATCTTGAGAAAAATGCATGAAATCAGAAGTATCACACTTGATATCAAACTATATATAAGGCTATCATAACTGGCTACCTTGACTGGGGAGGCTCAGTGGGCTGGGTGTAGTCCTGCAAAGTGAAAGGTCAGCAGTTCAATTCTTGGTCAGGGTGTATGACTGGGTTGCAGGTTTGGTCCCAGGTTGAGGCTCAGAGGAGAGGCAACAAATCAATGTTTCTCTCCACATCAATGTTTCACTCCCTTTCTCCCTCCCTTCCCCCTTTCTAAAAATAATGGGTTAGCCAAAAAGTTGGTTTAGACTTTTCTGTAAAACAAAAGACACATTTTTCATTTTCAACAATAACTACTGATTCAGCTATTTTGAGTATGTTGGCTATCTCCTGCTATAGCTTCTAGTGGGTAGAGGTCACAGGTGCTGCTAAGCATCTTCCAATACATGAGATAGCCCCACAGCAAAGAATTTTTTGGCCAAAATATCAATTTTTTGGAGTACCAAGAAACTTCATAAACCACTTTTGACAAATGTCCAGTCACAGCACCTTCTTCATATACTACACAAATTTTTTTTGCTTTTCAGTTGTGGTTTTACCTTTTTTGAAATAATAAAGCATAATATGCCAAATATGTTGCATATTTTCTTCCATCTTCGATATTAAAATGGCTACAAAAAATTCACCAATTTTGATAAGCGTTTTAAAAATGCACTCTGAGATGACAGCTGTCACAATACAATCTAACAAAACTGTTTATAATGAAGTTAAAGACAACTAAACACTATTAGAATGTACAGAAAAAACTAATGAACTTTTTTGGCCAACCCAATAAATAACATCTTAAAAAAAAAACGCCAGCATTGAACTGGCAATAAAAACAGATACACAGATTAATGGAACAGACTAGACAGCCCAGTAATAAACCCATGCCTATATGGTTAATTAATTAGTCTGATAAAGTGAGGCAACAATGGGGTAAAGATAGTCTCTTCAATAAATTGTGCTGGGAAAACTGGACAGATACATATAAAGAAAATAAAACTAGACCACTTTCTTATACAATATGCAAGAATAAACTCAAAATGGATTAAAGACTTAAATGTTACACTTGAAACCATAAAACTTCTAGAAGAAAACATAGGCAGTAAACTCTCTGACACTGCTCTTGGTAACATTTTTTGGATATGTCTCTTTGGGTAAGGGAACAAAACAAAAAAAATAAACAAATGGGACTACATCAAACTAAAAAGTTTTTGCACAGCAAAAGAAACCATCAACAAAAGATAATCCAATGAATGAGAGAAAATATTCACAAATGACGGATCTGATGAGAGGATGGTATCCAAAATATATAAGGAACTCATACAACTTAACACCAGAAAAACAAACAATCCAATTAAAAAATGGGCAGAGCACACAGAGAGACCTTTCTCCAAAGAGGACATAGAAATGGCCAGTAGACATATAAAAAGATGCTCAATGCCACTAATAATCAGGGAAATGCAAAATGAAACCACAATGAGGTACTGCCTCACACATGTCAGAATGGCTATCACTAATAAACAAGTGTTAACAAGGATGTGGAGACAAAGGAAGCCTCTTCATACACTGTTGGTGAGATTCTTGTTGGGTTTTTAAAATTTTTCTTTATTGGTTTTTTTCTCTTTAGAGAAAGAGAGAAACACATCAATTTTTGTTGTTCTACTTACTTACGCATTCATTCACTGGTGGCTTCTTGTATGTGCCCTGGCTGGAGACTGAACCCACAACCTTGGCATATGAAGTCAATGCTCTAACCAACTGAGCCAGTGCCCACTGGCAGGATTCTAAATTGGTATAGCCACTATATAAAACAGTATGAAGATTCCTCAAAAAATTAAAATCAGAACTACCATATGACCTGGCATTTTCACTTCTGGGTATTTATCCAAAGACAACTAAACACTAATTCAAAAAGATATATGCTCCCATATGTTCATCACAGCATTATTTACAATAGCCAAGATGTGGAAGCAACCCAAATGTCCATCCACAGACAAATAGATAAGAAGATGTTGCACATATATACAATGGAATATTACCCAGTCATAAAAACAAAATGAAATCTTGCCATTTGCAACATGGATGGACCCATAAGGTATTACACTAAATGAAAAGGATCAAACAGAGAAAGACAAATACCATTTGATTTCACTTAGATGTGGAATCTAAAAAAACAAAAGAAATGAACCAACAATATAGCAACAATATGACAGATACAGAGAACAAATTGTTGCTCACCAGACAGGAGGGGGGTTGGCAGGCAATGGGTGAAAAAGGTAAAAGGGATTAAGAACAAATAACCAGTTATAAAAATAGTCACAGTGATGTAAAGTACAGCACAGAGATATAATCAGTACTGCAATGATCATATATAGTGTCAGATGGGTACCTGACTTACTAGGGTAATGTCTAATCACTGTGTTGTATATCTGAAACTAATGATACTGTATGTCAAATGTAATTGAAAAATAAATTTAAAAAAATTAAAATCTCAAATAAACAACCTAAATTTACAACTTAAGAAACTAAAGATGGCCCTGACGAGTGTGGCTCAGTCACCTGGGCATCACCCTGCAAAATTAAAGATTGCTGGTTCAATTCCTAGTCAGGGCACATGCCTGGGTGGCAGGTTCCATCCCTGGGCAGGGTGCATATGAGGGGCAACTGATGGATGTTTCTCTCTCACATTGATGTTTCTCTCCCTTTCTCCCTCCCTTCTCCTACCTCTAAAAATAAATAATAAATTATTCAAAAATAAGGAAACTAAATATAGCAGAAGAAAGGAAATAATATAAGATAAACAAAATAAAAAGTAAACAATAGCAAAAAGCAATAAAATGAAAAGTTGGTTCCTCGAAAAAGGTCCACAAAATTGACAAACATTTAGCTAGTTGTTGCACCATAAAAAAGGGAGAGAGAGAGAAAGATATAAAAGGCTTGAGACAGCAGTTGTGAGCACCTCTGCATGGCTAGCACCCCAGTCACCACAATGGCTACCCTCCTTCTGCTTCAGCAAGAACAAACCAGAGGGCTGAAGACTATGAATCTAGAAGGACAAATGTTGCAAGGACTTGCTTCTACAGCTTCTCTGTTTTTAGAAACAGGAAAGAGTGACAAGAGATTGCCACCGAATCCCAAGATGCAAAGTCCACCAAAAAAGCCTGCACAAGCAGCTACACCTCCTAAGTCATTTGACAACATCACCTACAAGAATCTCCAGCATTGTGACTACATTATGCATACCTTCTTAGACCTAAACTTGGACCTCTTGAAATTTCAGTTGCCTGAAGAGTCTCCTTACCACTGCTAAGTCAGTTAAATGGTTACCCTTGTGTCATCTATTGCATTCTTGCCTGCAAAATAAAGTCTGCTAAAGTCAAGAAAAAGAAAAGACTCAAGTTACCAAAATCAGAAATTAAACACGGAACATTAAAAAAGAAACAAATAAAACATGAAAGAAAGTGGGGATATTACTACCAATTCTACAGAAATAAAATGAATAATAACATATAAAAGTACTCAACAACTGTATGTCAAGAAATTACATGAAATAGACAAATTCCTAGAAACAAAAAAACTACTAAAACTAAACTATGAAGAAAACTAAATCTGAATAGACCTTAATAAGAAAATTGAATACTCAAAAATCTCCTAACATGATGGACCTAAGACAGTATTTTGCTGACTGAATTAAGTCAGAGAAAGACAAATGCCAGATAATTTTACTTATATGTGGAATCTAAAAAACAAAATAAACCGCAGAAAAGAAATAGACTCATTGATACAGAGAACATTTTGGTAGTTGCCAGAAGGGATAGTGGTTGAGGGATGAATGAAAAAAGTAAAGGGATTAAGATGTACAAATTGGTAGTTACAGTAGGGTTATGGCGATATAAAGTACTGCATAGGAAGTATAGCCAGTAATATTGTAATAACTATATATGGTGTCAGATGGGTACTATATTTACTAGGATAATCACTTTATAAGGTATATAAATGTGTATTTACTATATTGTACACCTGAAACTAATAACATTGCACATCAATTGCTAATTTTAAAATAAAAACTATTTTTTAAATAAAAATTAAATTAAATTAAAAAATCTCCCAACAACACAGCCCTGGACCTGATGGCTTCATGGTGAATTCTACCAAACATTTAAAGAACTAGTATCAGTCCTTCTCAAACTTTTCAAAAAAAAGAAAAAAGAAAAACTGAAGAGGAGGATAAACTTCCAAACTCATTCCATGTGGCCAGTATAACAACCCTGATTCCAAAGCCATGCAACTACACTACAGGAATAATACAGACCAATATCCCTAAGGAACAGTGATATAAAAATCCTAGCAAACAGAATTCAACAGCATATTAAAAGCATTATACAGCATGACAAGTGAAATTTATTACTGGAATGCAAAGATGGTTCAACGTACAAAAACTGATCAATGTAAAACATCACATCAGCAGAATGAAGGGAAAAATACCCCCACATGATTATCTTAATTGATGCAAAAAAAAAAAAAATTCAACACCCTCTCATGATAAAAACATTCAACAAACTAGGAACAGAAGGAAACCACCTCCACATAATAAAAAATGTATGTAAAAAACCCACAATGAACATCATACTCAATGGTGAAAGACTGAAAGTGTTTCCTCTACGATCAGAAACAAGGCAAGAATGTCTGCTTTCACCTCTTCTATTCAACACAGTATTGAAGTTCTAGCCAAAGCAATTAGGCAGCAAAAAAAAGGAAAGAAACAAAAGGCATCCAAATTGGAAAAGAAGTAAAATGATCTCTCTGCTTGCAGATGATATGGTCTATTGTGTAGAAAATTCTAAAGATTCAAAAAACAGCACTGTAGTACAAAGTCATATGGACAAATTCCTAGAAACAAAAAATCTGCCAAGACTAAATTATGAAGAAAAAGAAAATCTGAATAGATCTATAACTAAATAAGAAAATTAAATCAATAATCAACATGCAGAAATCAGTTACATTTCTACACATGAACAATTACATTCACAGTATTTTTAAAAACCTTAGAAACTAAATTCATTAAGGACATGAAAGACTTATACAACAAAAACTATAAAACATGGCTGAAAGCAATTAAAGACAACATAAATAAATGGAAACATATGCCATATTCATGGACCGGAGTACCTAATGTTATAAAAATGTCAGTACTACCCAAAGCATTCTATATATTCAATACAATCCCTATCAAAATCCTAAAGACAGTTGTTTTGCAAAAATAGAAAACCCATTCTAACATTCATATGGAATCAGAAGACCCTGAATATCCAAAACAGTCTTAAAAATAAGAACAAAGCTGGAAGAGTCAACTTCTGGTTTCAACATAACTACAAAGCTATAACAATCAAAATTGTGTGGTATTGGGTAAAGACAGACATATAGACAAGCAATTTGCAACTGGTATGCCATAAGAATTTTTTAAAAATGCAATACCTAATTATTTATACAGGGGCACTGACAACTTTTCCCTTATGTTGTCAAATTAAAAAATGACAACAGCCAACACAGCAATAGCCATCTGATGTGAATAAATCAAAATAAGACCTATTTTTTGTGACAGATTGCCAAAAACCTATTTTTTGGTGTGCCACAAAATTTTAGTAATTGGTTTATGTGTGCCATGAGCTGGAAAAGGTAGAAAATTACTGATAATAGACCAATGGAATAGAGAGCCCAAAAACAAACCCTTGTGTATATGGTCAAATGATTTTTGATAAGAGAACCAAGACCATTCATAGGGGAGTAACAGTCTATTCAACAAATGGTGCTTGGAAAACTGGACATCCACAGGTAACAAAGAAAAAAAAGTTGGCACCTTACCTGTATACAAAATATACAAAAATTTACTCAAAATGAATCAAGGACCTTAATGAAAGACCCAAAACAATAAATTATATGAAGACGAATGACACAGGACAAAAACTTCATGACATTAGTAGTGGCAATTATTTCTTGGATATGATTCCAAAGGCACAGCCAACAAGAGAAAATACTGACAAAATGGGAGTTCACAAATATGTAAAAATCTGCATCAAAAGACACTATCCGTAAAGTAAAAAGGCAATCCATAGAATGGATGAAAATATTTATAAATTATTTATGTTACGGAATTAACAGTCAGAATATATAGAGAACTCCTAAAATTCAACAACAAAAAAAGCAAACCAGACTTCTGGTCAATATGGCAACACAGGTGAACATGGCTCACTCCTTGCACAACCACATCAAAATTACAGCTGAACTATAGAACAATCATCATTCAGAACCATTAGAAATTGAACTGAATGGAAGTCCTACAACTACGGAATTAAAGAAGAAACCACACTGATACTGGTAGGAAGGGTAGAGATGCAGAAAGGGCTAGTCCCATACCCATGTGTGGCAAATAAAAATTGGAAGGGCTATCTCAGGAGCAAAGGGTCCTGGCTCCACATTAGGCTCCCCAGCCCAGGGTTCCACTGCCAGAAAGATAAGTCTGCATAACTTCTGGCTATAAAAATCAGCAGGAATTAAGGCTGCAAAAGCAGAAACTGTTAGAATCCCAAGCAGTTCCTCTTAAAGGGCTCACTCGCAGACTTACTCAGACCCACTCCCTCTGAGCTCCAGCACAGGAAAAACAGATTGAAAGGCATTAGGGATACATGGGGAAGAACTGAATTGTCAGGAATCAGGATGAGAGTTGGGGGAGAAGCTTTCTCCCAGACAGAAATGCTGGCAGAAGCCATTGTTCTTTTTCTGAGACCTCCCCACACGAAGCAGGCAGGTGCCATATCTGAGATGCCATCAACCTGGCTCACACTATTTATCCCACCCCTGACTTCACCCAACTTTCAGGCCCACCCAAGTTGATTTCAGTGGCTTTTCCATATGAATGGCTTATCTTGGCCCATGCTTCAGATTTTCCTAAATTCTCTCAAACAAGCAGTATCTGGCTTCAGTGAGCCCTGTATCTCTAAGTTGTCCTAAGCTGGGCTCTAGCAGCAGCTGGCCTTGGCTCACAGCTTGGCCTCTCCTGGTCACCTCCAAGCCCAGCACAAGTAGCAGCCATCTGCTAACACAGCTAATGCTGTATGACCCCAGAAAGAACACAGGCAATGGCTGACCTTGGATGTGCCAAACCAACAGCAATCAAGGCTCAACTACAAGAGGTGGGTGTACACAGTTGACATAGTAGGCATACCTTGAGTACCCAGCTTGGATAATAGGGGAGGCTGTGCCACTGGACCCTACATTAAGCCCATTCCATCAAGCCTGGAAGGTGTAGTAGCTCTACCTAACACATAAAAACAAATATAGGAACACTTCTAAAATGAGGAGACAAAGAAACAGAGTCCAAATGAAACAACAGAACAAAACACCAGAAAAAGAACTAAAAACAAAATGGAGAAAAACAATCTACCATATGCAGAGTTCAAAACATTGATTATAGAGATGCTCAAGGAACTTAGGATCAACAGCATAAAAAAGATCCGGTCAGAAACAAAAGATACACTAATTGAAATAAAAAACAATTTACAGGGAATCAACAATAGCCTGGATGAAGCCAAGAACCAAATCAGTCATTTGGAACATAAGGAAACAAAAAAAAAACAACCAATCAGAACAAGAAGAAGAAAAAACAATCCAAAAAAATGAGGACAGTGTAAGGACACTTTTGGGACAACTTCAAGTGTACAGACATTTGCATCATAGGGGTGCTGGAAGGAGAAGAGAGCAACAATTTGGAAACGCATTTGAAAAAATAATGAAAGAAAACTTTAACTTGGTGAAGGAAATACACATAAAAGTCCAGGAAGCATAGAGTGTTCCAAACAAGATGGACCCAAAGAGATCCACTACAAGACATATAATTAAAATGCCAAAGGTCAAACACAAAGAGAGAATCTTAAAAGCAGCAAGGGAAAAGAAGTTAGTTACCTATAAGGAAGTCCCCATAAGATTGTCAGTTGATTTCTGAAAAGAAGCTTTGCAGGCTAGAAAGGATTGGTGAAAAATATTCAAAGTGATAAAAAGCAAGGACCTCCAATCAAGAGTAGTCAAAGGTCAAATAAAGAGCTTCCCAGGCAAGAAAAAGCGAAAGGAGTTCATCATCACCAAACTGGTATTATATGAAATGTTAAGGGTCTTCTTTAAGAAAAAGATAAAAAATATGAACAATAAAATGGCAATAAATAATGTGTCAGCAATTGAATCTAAAAAAACAAAATAAACAAGCAGAACAGAAAGAATCATACACAGAGAATGTTTTAATGGTTGCAAGATGGGAGGAGGGTTGGGGAGGATGGTTGAGAAAGGTGAAATGATTAAGAAGTACAAATTGGTAGTTACAGAAAAGTCATGGGGATGTAAAGTACAGCATAGGGAACAAAGCAGTCAAAGAACATATATACAAGACCCATGGACATGGACAATGGTGTGAAGATTGCCTAGGGCAGGGGTGTCAAACTCATTTCTACCAGGGGCCACATCAGCCTCCAGGTTGCCTTCAAAGGGCTGAATGTAATTTTAGGACTGTATAAATGTGTCCACTCCTTAACAAGGGGAAAGGAGCTCAGTGCTGCCGCTGGGTAGAAACAGGTGCTGGGCCAGATGAAGGCCGCATTCGGCCTGCGAGCCTTGTGTTTGCCACCTGTGGCCTAGGGAGTGGGGGGCTGGATGGAGGGGGACAAAGAGGGAAAATTGCAAATAACTATAATAGCATAAACAATAAAATATACAATTAAAAACCCAGCCCTGGCTGGTGTGGCTCAGTGGATTGAGTGCCAGCCTGCGAACCAAAGGGTCATCAGTTTGAATCCCAATCAGGGTGCATGCCTGGGTTGCAAGCCAGGTCCCCAGTTGAGGGTGCACAAGTGGCAACCACACACTGATGTTTCCCTCTCTCTGTATCTCCCTCCCTTGCCCTTTCTCTAGAAATAAATAAGTAAAAACTTTAAAAAAAAACAAAACAAGCAAACCAACTTAAAAATGGGCAAAGGACTTAAAGAGACATTTCTGCAAAGAAGTACTTAATAAGACACTCAACATCCCTAACCATTAGGGAAATACAAATCAAAACTACAGTGAGATATTACCTCATACCCACTAGGATGACTATAGTCAAAAAATCATAAAGCCCTGGCCAGGTAGCTCTGTTGGTTAGAGTGTTGTCCCCATAAACCAAGGTGCACGTTTGATCCCTGGTCAGGACACATGCAAGAATCAACCAATAAATGCACAAAACAAGTGAAACAACAAATCAGTGTTTCTTTCTCTCTCACATTAAAATAAATATTAAAATAAAAATAAAATCAAATTTTAAAAAACAATAACAAAAACCATGAGCAAGTATTGGCAAGGATGTGGAGATACTGGAGAACCATGTAGACAGTTAGTGGAAATAGAAAATAACAGCTACTGTGGAAAATTCCTAAAAAAATTAAACACAGAATTACCATATGATCTAGCAATTCCCCTTCTGGGTATATATAAACCCAAAATAATTGAAAGCAGGGTCTTGAGATATTTGTACATCCATGTTCATTGGCAGAACTATTCACAATAGCTACAATGTGGAAGCAACATGAGTTTGCATCAACAAATGAATGGATGGATAAGCAAAATGCAGTATGTACATACAATGGAATGTTACTCAGCCTTAAAAAGGAAGGAAATTCTGAAACATGCTACAACATGGATGAACCTTGATAACATTATGCTAAGTGAAGTAAGCCAGTCACAAAAAGACAAATACTATATGACTCTAATTATATGAGGTACTGAGAGTAGTCAAATTTACAGAGACATAAAGTAGAATGGTGGACGCAAGTGTCTAGAGGGAGAGGGAAACGTGAATTTACCATTTAATGAGTACAGATTTTCAGTTTTATAAGATGAAAAGATTTATGAAAATGGATGGTGGTAATGGCTCACAACAATGTGACTGTATGTAATACCACTTGACTGTACACTTAAAATGGTTAAGACCATAAATTTTATTGATAAGAATATTTTACCACAATAAAGAATTTTTTAAAGAAGAACACTCACTAGCCCTGGCCAGTGTGGCTCAGTGGATTCAGTGCCAGCCTGAGAACCAAAAAGTCACTGGTTCAACTCCCAGTCAGGGAACATGCCTGGGTTGCGGGATAGGTCCCCAGATGGGGGCATGCTAAAGGCAACTGATCAGTGTTTCTCTCCCTCTCTCTCTCCCTTCTTCTCTAAAATAAATAAATAAAATCTTAAAAAAAAAAAAAAAAGAACACTAGCTCTAGCTAACTTTGTCTATGTATTGCAAATGTAGCCCATTCATGGGAAGCTACACAACACAAAGCAACCTATGAAAAAAGTCTGGCACTTAACTCCAGTAACTAGTCAGCCCTGCTACTTGCAAATGTGACTTCTGTTCGTTACATGAAGATGTTTCCATCTCTCAGCTTCTAGTAGGAGCCATTATCTCAACACAGAAACGGCAGAATGAGACAGGAAGAGCATGTAGCCAACTCTGAATTGAAATGGGAAAAAGACAAAACCCAGCAGACAACGCCCTTCTTCTGGGGAAGACCAAGAAGACTCATATGCTCCCCAACTGCTCACATGAATTTAGAGTTGAATCAACCAGACAGTGATTCTCTAAAGGAAGGGACCCTGTTGGCCTGGCACAAAAGCAGCACTCAAACGTTTCTTTACTGCAAGAATGTTCCACGTTATCATCACACTGAACATAATGGCTGCTCATGAGCCCTCACCTGGCCTGCATCCAGCCTTTGGGCCAGAGAGGTCTGACCTCAGCATCCAGAAACACCTTCACATAGTCCTCCCAGGAATGGGCCTTGTTGTTCCTCTCCAGATCATAGCTCTCCAGTTTCATCTTCACCACGTGGCAGAGCAGCTCCCTGAGGAATAGGCAGAAGTCAGAAACTTCAAACTATCCCAAATGCTTCTTCAAGGTTTTAATCATGTGCTTTCACCAGCCCTGATTAAAGTAAATGATTCTAACCTTCATTAGAAATACGGGAACATGCTCAGACACTGGCCCCACAAACCCGGACCCAGTTTGGGCACACCTGATTTCATCATTCCACTGAAATTTCTTCCGGGGTCCCATTATCCTCCTGCCCCCCTTTTCTTCATCTTCTTCCTCATCAGAACAAATCCGTTCTCGTTCTCTCTGCTCTTTGTCTTTCTCCTCTTCCAGCATCCTACCGGGTAAACAGAATTAAACAGGACCCTAAGGTCACCACAGAAGAATTGCTTTCTCTTGTGTCCACTGCCTCCCCCTTGTCTCCCACCCTAGGGACTTCTAAGATAAGGAGGTGGGAATGCTGACAAGAGCAATGGGACATACTTACTTAGCAACTTTGGCTTGCGTGTGTGCCTGGCATTCATCCTGGTACTTGGCCATCTGCTCTGGCATTGCCCTGCCAATGGCTTCCTTAAGCTTCTGGAGAGGCTCCTTCAGACGCCCCCCCTGCAGACAGTAGGACATATCATTAAGTCTGTCTTATACACCTCTTCTTACAGTTCTAGTAGTGAGGTATACCTTCTTATACCTCTTGTAGGGAGGACACACCACAGGAATGATTGCACAGAGGCAGTGCAGTAGCACATATGGTATCTGTGAAGACTCAGTCACCCTCTCCTCTGGGCCCCAAAGCCAACAGGCTCCACTCCAGAGTCACCCACCTGTTCATAGAGGTGAAGTTTTCGAGCACGTTTGACAAGGGTGTCCTTGCTGCAGGGCAGGAATGAAGCAAGATAGGCATACACCCCAGAACGGACCTGGCTACTCAGCTCCCGAGTTTGCACCTCTATGCTGAAGAACAGAACAGTTATCAATGGGCCACAGTTCACGGCATCTTCTCTCTTCATTAGGTCACCTACCACAGACAGGAAAGCTAGGGGCCAAGAGAAGTTCAAACCTTATCTTGTCAATCACATAGTGTAACTGAGTGGCCAATGCAACAGATCTCCAACAGTCACCAAATAAAAATTCCCGAACCTGATGAACTTGGCTAGGTAAAATAGGTTAAGGCTCTCAGGTCAAAGATAAGACCAAGTCAAAGGTTATCAGAGCCCAGGAGAACAAGTCCTGAGATACTAAATTTCATAAATTAAGAAGATATAAAAGCTTTCAAACTGGAAAGTGAGTTACTTAGGGTCAATACTTTCCAGCAACCCTTACTTTTCTATCCCTGATTAGGAAGTCAGGGAAATCCTTATCCCTCCAGTGTCTTCACCTAGATAAGCAGAATACTATTTCAAATAGTCTTTGATCCCTTAAGCTCTCGATGTCTGGCACACTCTAGCAGGCACTATGGACCTAAAATTCTCATCTGTGCTGATTCGCAGGTGCTCTATATAGCCCAAGCTTCCCGGCCCAAGTGGCCAATCCCCATACTGGCCAGGCAAGGTCCTTTGCTAGAATATTCCCAAGTTTTGACAACTATTCTTACATGTGAAAAATCTTTAGCTGTTGAGCAGTAAGTTTTCTCTGCTATGTAATACAAAATGCAACCAGGAGAGAAGCTGGAAAGCTGGAGAGCCCCATACAAAGAATCTGGTTTGGATTTATACGGGGAGCGGGGTGCAGGGGGGTGTTGGGAGTTTTTCTGCTTATTAATCCAATTCATACAGTGTGCCATCTCAGGGTTTTGGCCATTTGGGAGAAGTCTTACAGGATGATACACACTGACCCCGGGAGCAGAAGTGAGAGCAAGAAGAGAATGACCAGGTACGCTGAGGAGCATCCAGCAGAGCAGTCCCCTGGCTATACCAAATCATCTCTCACTTTTATCACAGACAGGCAAGCAACACCTTCTCTCTTGTCTCATCTTATATTTACCCCAAAATCCACTTCCAATAGCCAGGACTATGTTACACAGTCTTCTAATAATGCCTGCTAAGATTAGTAAGTTCTATCATTTCCTAAAGACACATATTTGGCTTACCTGTCCTCCCTTTAAAAAGAACAAAACAAAAGACAATTTTTTTTTAAATCTCATGGGCAGTCACCTTCATGTAGTTCAATCACACTTCCATTTCCCCTGACCTGCTAATCCCAGGCATGGTAACAGTAAAGAAACAAAAGATACTCACTCTAAGAGGATTCCATTAATATCCTGGGTGAAGAACTTCTGTCTGCTCTCTCCTTCAGCAGCTCTGGCAGCCTGGTTCATAGCAGACAGTAACATCCATTAGTGCACTTTCCCCAACGGGTCCTCACACTCACCCACAGGCACAAGGGTAGTCAGTCCCTTCAGAACACCTATCAATCAAATCCTCACCATACCCTTTCCTACTCAGCCCTAAGCTCAGATTAAGTACACCTGTGATCATTATATGCTCTAGAAACAGGGTATCCAGCTCTTTTCAAATGCTGCTAAGTATCCATGAACTGTCTGTTCTGTCCAGGGCTTGAAAAAAACAAAAAAACAAAAAACAGTCACATAAAAGAAAATCACAGAATCAAAGCAATCATTTTGCATTTGATTTATCCAGCTAGCTAACTCTTGCGCCTAGCATTCTATCATCTAAACTGCAAGGTGGAATCTTCCATACATCTACAGCACAAAAACAATCATGAACTTTTAAGAAACCTGTAATAGTTGAAGGCCTTTATCTTCCAAAATAATAATAATGTGCTACTTTAGCACTTAAGGACATTGTAATTCTTTGAAAATTCCTAACTGAAATTACTAACATACCTTACTACCTATTAAGAGAGATATAGCAGGTTACTATACAGTGTTTTGTTTCCTGTAAGAACACAGTTAACATCTGGATGGCAGGCGTGAAGATCCCTGAAGCAACCATTACAAGCAGCCACAGCTCTGAAAGCACAAGTGAGGAAAGCAAACTCTGCCAAAGTCTGAACCAGTGGTTCTCACATTTGGCTGCACGATGAAATCACCTGTTAGCTTTCCCCACTCTAGACCAATCACATCAGAAACTCAGGGAAGGAGACCCATGAATCTCTATTCTTTAAAAAAGGTCCAAGCATCAGTACTCTTTAAAAGTAACTCTGGTGACTCTAAGAGACAGAGCTGATAGAGAATCACTGATCTAAACCCAAGAGTTGCTGCTGAAGGCTTTCAAAGGCAAGTAAAACTTCAGGCTTGGTATACAGTATTAACAATAATGGCAAATTGGATAAGGTCACTATCTAAAATGAAATGGTCGATCCTGCCCTGACTGGTGTGGCTCAGTTGGTTGAGCATCACTCCGCAAAGCGAAAGGTCACAGGTTTGATTCCTGGTCAGGGCACATGCCTGGGTTGTGGGTTCAGTCCTGGTCAGGGCATGTACGAGGCAACTGATCAATGTTTCTCTCTCACATCAATGTTTCCTTCTCTTTCTCCCTCCCTTCCCATCTCTCTAAAAATAAATAAAAATCTTTTAAAATAAATAAATAAATAAATAAATAAATAATCGATCCTGATCCAGCCCTCTGAAACAGGGGACACTAATAACTATCCTCCACTTTCATTTCACCCCACATGCCTTCCTCACTGAGTCTTCTTCCTACCTTTGACTACTCCATCTGTCTCCTCCACTAGCTCTTCCATTACAGTTGGACTCCCAAGGTTCTATCTAGAACCCACTTCTTCCAATAACGCCTCCTCACAGTTTCAAAACAACAAAAATGCTTGTAGGTCTTGCAAATCTAAACCTCTAGCCCATAGCCCTTTTTTTCTAAGCTCTAAATCAGAATTTCCAATTACTTCTATGTAATTTCCAATTATTTCTATAAATGGATGGCCCTCTGGTATGCAAACTTGCCAAAGCCAAACCATCTAGTTTCTGCTCTTCCTCTTAGGTTCCCTAATTCTAATAACAGCATTCTATTTTTCTTAAATCCTTCCACTTTGTTCTTTAGAACTCTACAGCACCTCTTTCCAAGTCTAGAATCAAATCCAAACTCCTTCATTTGGCATTGAGGATTCTCTAGGATCTGGCCCCGGCCATACTCCTACCACATACTAGGGTGGCCCCACCATCCAACAACTCAACAATCCTCAGCTCTGTGTCCTGGTTTACTAACATGCCATCTCTCCCTTGAGGCTGGCCAAGTGTCTGCAGCCTCAGTGCAGTATACTCCCACAGAGAGCTTCTCTTACATCTCCTTACAGCTGGCTATCTGCCATCTACTTGGCCATCAAAACATCACAGGCCTTATTTCATTCTGTTTTGTCCAACAGTCAGTTGTTTACATGTCTACTGGTCCATTTATATAACAAACTCATGGATAAGAACGAATCTTATTCATCAATATATTTCCCAAAGCTGCCTATCACATATTAGATGCTTAGTAAATACTAGTTGAGTGGATGGATGAATGAACAAATGAACAGATATCACTGAAAGAATGCAAACTAGAGGAAGAAAAGCTTAGTACCAAACAACCAAACACAACTTACAGCTTCAGCAAGATCCCTTGGCTAGAGGATAGCAGAGAAGCCTGAAATGAATGGGAATCAAATGGATGGATGAAAATGGGGTGACTTTTAACCTATTCATCTACCAATTTCTTATACTTTCAGAGAAATTTGGAATTCTACCTTGACACTTCGAATGTACTGGAAGTATGATTTTAGCTTGAGAGAAAACAAAATTGAGCCATTCTTTTGCTTAAGCTTATACTGTTAGTTATGAGATCCAGAAGCACCTTCATAGTAATTCAATGTAATCACTTTAGCATGTATTTTAAATGCACCGTTTGTCAAGTTTCCAATCAAAATTTATTTTTAGGTATCAGCCATTTCTCCAATATTTCAGAAGCTTTCTGACTATATAATTTTTCAAAGGAGTTTTTTCCCTGCTGCCTTTTGGACTGTGTAGACAGTACCTCTGAGGGTCTGGTTTTATATCAAAGATAATTAAGTCAAGTGCTGCATTTTTAAATGAATCTAATTAAAAGAGCAACTGGATATGCATCTGAGAGTCTTCCAGAAATACATTAGGTCCCTCAACCTTAAAAATGACACCCTTGTCCAAGGAATTGAATAAACTAATCAATCCAAGATTAACTAGGAAGTAAAGTTATACAAGCCAGATCATGCTGATCTACAATAGTTCCAACAGCCTTTTAATGAGCTATTAGCACCTAGTTCAGAAACCTACATACTGTACCTGTTTTTGCTAAACAAAATTAAATCTGGCATGATTTTCTTTTTTTAAGGAAGATCACACAAGTTAGTTTTTTCCAACCTTATTCTCCTTGGATCCATGTCTCCCTGGATTTGCAATGTGGGGGTTCTAACTCAGTAGGACAGTAAACAGTAAGCAGGGAGAGCAGCAGGGTAGGTGACGCAGGTCTCTATTTCTTTTCTATTCTTAGTATTGTTACTGTTTTATGCTTGACTGAAGAGGACCAAAACAGACCTGGGTTATCTGTATGGACCAGGCTATGTATCTGCCAAACTAAAGAGAGTAATCTAAGGGGGCGACACACCTGAGCTTTTCAACAATCAAAACAAAATACAAAATCAACATTCATTAAGAGAAGGATGGTTAAGACCATTGAATCAAATCACTGGAGTCCCTGAGGCCTGTTAAAATGTACAGCACAAAGGAGTACGAAGTGAAAACTGCACTAGTATGGGAAGAAAAGAGTAAACACTGCTTGGGTATTCACCAAATTCACCCTCCTGGAAGACCTCTTTAACACACTTAGGTTTTCAAATATATTTTTTAAAAGTTTTAAGTGTCACATCTAGCTTGAACATAAATCTAATTCTTGCTTCCCAAAGAAAAAAAATTTTCCCTAAGGGATCACATCAGATTAGAATCTGCTTATGTTCCATGGTAGACTGCAAACAGGACAACAGATTCCTTCCCTCCCAGAACAGGCATTCCTGCAGGGAGAGGTGGTCTCTAGTTCCCCAACCCCCCAATCTAGTATGCACTTGTGATTTACTTTACCAATACAGTGTGGCAAAAGTGATATGGTACATACAACTTCTCAGACTAGATCTTAAGGCCTTATGACTTCCACTATTGCTTGAAATGTTGCCCCTGAGACTGCCATGCACTGATAAAGAGGAGTATGAAAGATGAGAGGAGAGAGAGGCCCCACTGTTCCAGCACGCAGCCATCTTGCCAAATGAATGCGGGCAGAAGACAGCACCCAGGCAGGATAAGAGGAACCACCCAGCCAACCCAAAGAGTCAGGAGAAATGAATCGCTTTTTGAAGCCACTAAGTTTGGGGGTAGTTTTTTATATAACAATAGAAACTGATACATGTATCATCTAGGGCCAAGATTTAAAATCTAAACAAATTATTATAAAAATAAAGGCAATTAAGAGGAAAAAATAAAGGAAGTGAAAACTGAGAAATATATAATACAGCTAATGTTATAGTTATAGACATGAAGTTTAATTTAAGCTTTAAAATTGCAATATCCAGTTCAAGATCTAGGACAGGGCTCCTTATTAAGGATCCAAATACCCATGTATGGCTTTTGAAATTATATGCAATTTTTGTGTGCACAGTCATTTTTTTCCTGGGAAGAATATCTTTCCCAGCAGATTCTCAGGAGGGTCTGAGTCTAGAGCACTCAAGCCCAAGTGCAGGAGGCTCCAAGTGCCCCAAGTGCAGGGCCCTAGTGTGAACAAAGAACCTAGGGATCCTTAGGAGTGGCATTAAGTAACTTTTGAAAATAAGCCTTCTTTCTCATGCAACCATTAAAAGTGATGAGAGTTTATAATATTTATTAGGTGAAGAAAGCAGGAAACAATCATTCACAACTATAATTACAACTGCATAAAAACACATACAGAGATGCTAGAAAAAAATATGTAAATTAAAGTTTTCAAACTGTCAGGATGATGGGTAATTCTCACTTTCCATATCATTTCCCAAAGTTTCTTAATGCTATTATAGAAGGATCGGAGGATAACTAAAGTATCAATTTCACATTTCACCACTGTATTTTCAAGCCAGGGGATCAATCTCTCCTGGTCACCACCACCCAATCAGGACCCAGCCTACCTTATCTATGGAATCCTGAACCCTGTCTCCATCGTGCCCAAGAGATAACCAAGACTTGGCAAACACTGAGGAAGGACATTTTGCTCATAGTGTCCAACCAGGACACTCCCAGAAGGCTTTCTTGAATGACAGCCCAGTGCTCTTTCATGTTATGCTACTTTGTTTCCACTAAATGTGTCCATCTTTCCCAAGAAAGGGAAATAGTGTAAGTCATTAGACTACAACACAACCTATGGTGGGAGTAGGGACATATCCAAGAATTGCTTTGACTTTTCTCTAAAATTGACGAGTTACTGCCACATATACCTTACTCAACTTACTTGACAAGACTTTCAGATGCTACAAAACAATTTACAAACCAGAGGACTGAAAAGAACAAGGCATAATGGTTCTTTAACATAAATTCTGAGAGCAAATACACAATAGCATGCTCAAACATGCCAAGTTCAGATTCAACTACTTGCAACTTAACATTCCATTAAGATATACTCTGAATTTCTGATGTGGTACAATTCATTTAAATCATTACATTCAGATAGAATGCTTATGTCCAACACCTCACACGAGCTAATGAGAATGAACTAGAGATCTGAATAAGTTGTTTGATTTACTGCATATGTTGTATTCAAATTTTTTTGGAAGTGTGAAAATCATTTGTAGTGGTGGTTAACATTTACCTTGCCCTTTTCACATGGATATACATGCAGTGATTCTGGAACATTATGAGAATCACTGGTTTAAAACTTACAACTATATAAAATTTTAAAAAGAAAAAAACTTACAGCTATAAAGTAGAAATGCCACCAGAGCTGCATGACAAGCCATTATGCCCAAGGTAAAGGTTATTTTAACTAAAGGGTAAATGTCATCAAGACTAACACATGGTGCTTAGTTTTTAAGTAGGAATATGTTACTAAATTGGCACTACTTAGTACTCTAGGTATCAATTCCTTGTTGTCAGGGGAAAACAGCAATGGCTGCTTGATTCTGATAGTTGTCACTGTTTTTAATAGGGTATGGACAGCATTGAAGATTCTGCTTTTTATTTATCATCATTTAGGCATTCCTGTAAACAATACCTATCACTGATGACAAGCAAGTCTAGGGAGCAGCTGAAACCCAGTGGCAACTAAACATATACTCTATGTGCAACACGTCTGCAACCTTTTGTGAATTTCCAAAATCTTCAACAGATTACTAAAAAGATGGATCTCTGCCTCAGCTGCCTGCTGCCAATATTAGTGTCAGTCTATCATACAAAAGGGAAGATACTCTGTGGGAAGGGAACCTACAGGCAGAAAACAGAAAATCTCCCTGGAAGAAAATAAATTTTCTAAGAGTGAAGGAACCACAAAAGGTCTAAAAATGTCATTCGACAAGCAGAGTTTACACTGTTTCCTCACTTGGGTTGAGAAGAGAGCCTGGAAGAGCTTACACTGAAACTGCCAACTCACTAAGAATTGCTCTGGGCAGCAAGCTTCTTGTGGTGCGGAACCAGTGTCAATCTGCCCAAACCGCTTCCAGGAAAGCCTGGCCACTCTGTGTCACCATACCTGAGCCAGCTCCTTAACGCGCTTCTCCAGGGGTGCAGGCAGGCCTTCAGGGAGGGAAGAGGGCTGCCTGAATTCCTGGTCCAGTCCCACCCCAAGGGAATCGCTTTCATCATCCATATCACGGAAGGGGCTTCCTTCTGGAGACTCACTGAGCAGATGCTCCAAGTCCAAATCAGTCAGCGAGTCCATGGCAGTAGCCGCCTGGAGCAAGTCATTGTCAGAAGTGGAGCCAAAGAGAGACAGCAAGGGGTCAGAGGTACCCTCCAATTCCCGTAGGCCCTGAGCTTCTGCTGATGAAACTGTTACAGGTTTATGCTCTTCATCCCTCTTTCTCTGAGCCTCTTTCTCCTTCTGAAATTTCTTTAGCATCTCTTTAACGCTCAAAGCCCCAGAATATTTCTTTTTTTTCTTTTCCTTACTGGCATTGAGGGCTGTGAAGCTGCAAGTAAGGGGGAAATTGGTTATTAAGGTTGCAGTACACCTCAAAAGAGAAATTCACAGAGGGACTTCTGTGAAGCCACAGAGTGTGCCACAAGAGGGACTTGCTCCCAGTGCAACTGTCTCCAGGAACCTCAGTCACAAGTCCACCCTGTTATTCCTCCTCCCTTCTCTTGGCACATGGATCTCCTTCTTGCTGGGACCAAAGCTTGAGATTTAATACAGGTTAGCAAAACTGTGTCACAAAGTGCTTGCTACATATCCGATGGGTTTTTAAAAACCACTGCCAGGCTGAAGTAAAAGGTTGCAAAAAGGGGCTGAGCAAGAAAAGTATTTAAAGGGAGAAAGCAGGAACAGCAGAGAACAGCAACTTGAAGGGCAGCTGGGGTGAGACTAGTGAGGCAAAAGAAAGCAGGACCAGAGAAGACAAAGGGAAACAGCAGAGACAGGAGAACTGGGGCAGAGGAGGAGTGCCCAAGAGTACAAGAAACAGCAGTAATCATACAGTGACAGAAATAGCTGCCAACACTGACAGCGGGAAAGAGAGAACCCTGCATGTCTGACAACAGAGATGTGAGAGCACTGACTATGCCTACAATGGCACTGAGGGAGGTGCAAGGGGGAACAGAAGACCAGGCCCTGCTGTCTCCTTTGAAGCTGAGAGGAGGGCGAGTCAGCTCCTAAGTATCCTGCCCTAATAGTGCAGATTTTACCCCGGAAAGAAGCTGCTGTCTCTCACCCAGCTTTGGAAAACTTGGACTTTTTCGATTTCTTCTCCTTGTCGTAAGTGTCATCTTTTTTCTTCTTCTTTATCTTCTCACCACCTTCCTTCAACTTCCGCTTCTGAGAATTAAAGACAAGGTACAGTTACACAGCTCCCTCACTTGGGGAGCAAGTGCATGACACAGCATTGGCCTTGCTCCACCCAGGGCACATCCTGAGAGCTGTCCTATTTCCTTCACAAACAAAAGCTTTCAGATCAGTCCTGGACCACAGACCTGTGGTAGGTCAACATAGTACTGCCACTCACAGTGTCTCCTGGAAGCACCCAGGACTGAGACAACAGTGAGTGGCCATTGTGCAGCCAGAAACCGTTCTAGTAAAATGAGCTGTATGTGGGCACTATCTCTCATTTTAAACACACAGGCAGTAATAGATAGATTTCAAAATAAACTATCTTAAGGCTAACTTGTTTTCATTGAGGTGAGAGCCCTGGGAACTGAAGACCTCCACATATCCACAGAAAAGACACAGCAATAATGGTGCAAACTGCCCTCACATCATACCCTTCACTACCCTCATCCCCACCCTGAAACAACCTCAAAAAAAGAAATCCCTGCCAAGCCTGCTAGGACTCACGGCACCTTGCCCAGCACAGGTGTGAGAGGTAACTATCAACCTCGGCATAGCTCATGCCTTTCCACCAATCTCCTAAGCTATCCTTAACAAGCACTATTCTGACAAGTCACCCACTGATCTCACAAGGTTTATAAAAAATCACTTTTGAAATCCAAAAGCGAGCAACATTCTAACCTTTGGAGATTTTTTCTTCTTTTCTTTAATAAAGTCATCCTCAGATTCTGATGCTTGTCTAAACTGCAGGGTTCCCGAGTTAATATAAAATCCTCCATACTTTGTAGTCAAAGAAGCGGGAACAAGCTCATCATACTGAAAGGGGAAAAACAAACAGTCAGCTCCAAGTGCTGGTACTATAGTCCAAAGATGCAGAGCAGATGTTTCTGTCACATTTCAGACCGCATGCCTACACATGCTTCTGGTCAGTCATGAATGTCTGAGCTAGAAGGTGTTTTGGACAGATCTGGTATCCTTTCCAGTAAGGAAACCAAGGACAACATCAAGAGTGCCACTTCCTCTCTATCGGTACAGGTCCTTCCTCATGGTAAGGGCAGGCCCACTGGGCACCATCCCCCAGCTTCTGGGCCATCACCAGTAGGAGCAAGGGTGTGGTAGTTCCTATGTGACATTTTCATTAAGTACTTACCGCCTCAGAGTTATCGATGAAGGAATCGGATTCATCATAACCATACCCCATATCAATTAAGTCCTGTATTCGGTCTTTTCTACGTTTCTTTCCACTCTAAAATTTTAAACAGATCAAATGCTTTATTTTTGGTAATTGTGCTAAGAACATATAACATGAAATCTACCCTCCTAATAAATTTTTAAGTCTGAGGGCACATGCTTTTTTTTTAAATACGCAGAATTAATTGTTGCCTTGAATTTCATCAGCTAGTGACTAAAGGTTGTAAAGCACTGGAACATTCACATTCACACGCCCCCTAAAACCTCCTTCTCTAAAGACCTTTTAAATAGGACAGGTCCTGACCAGTGCGGTTCACTAGATTAAGAATTGTTCGCAAAGCAAAAGGTCACTAGTTAGATTCCTGGTCTGGGCATATGTCTGGGTTGCAAGCCCAGTCCACGGCTGGGGCATGTGCAAGAAGCAACTGATCCATGTTTCTCTCCTTCTCTTTCTCTTTCCCTTCCCCTACCTCTAAAAATTAATAAAATCTTTTGAAAAAATATCTAAAGTAGGACAGATTTATATCTGCATAAAATGGCCTAAGACAGAAGAATGTCTTTTATCAAAACATTTATTCTAATGATAAATTCTACGAGTAAAAGGTCCTTCTTGTTTATTCGTCCATTTAGCTGCACAAATTAGTCCTGCTGCATGCATTTTCTGCACCTTCATGCATTTTTTTAATAACTACATTCTGTTCTCTCCAAGCTCTACACTTATTTCCACATCAGTGTTGATTAAATGATATTCCTCTAAAGAAATGTGGAAACATCTAGAAACCTTTCCCACCCAATGAAGTTGTTTTGTCACCCAAAGAGAAATCTTACATATTTTTCTTCAAATTTCCGGGCAAGGGCCTCCACTTTATGCTTTTCCTTTTCTTCATCATTAAAGGGATCCAAGAGATCTTTCTTCTGTAAAAAGACCATTCCACAAAACAAGAGTTACAAAAATTCCCCACGATGTATTCATAGTATATCCACTGACTAACACCTATAAACTGTAATAAAAGTAACTGTTTTTCAGAAAAGACAGGTAGAAAACATGCTACCTTCCCATCAGTGCTTACCTTAGTTGTTCAAGAAAATTTTCCATTCATGTAACTCAACAAAACTTAATTAAATGCCTACAACTGCCCACCAAAGCACTAAGCTCTGTAGAGCTCCAAATACAGCAAAGGTCCTTTAGTCAGGGATGCTCAACCTTTATAGATGTGTGTTTCGATATAGTTGGTCTCTTTTGTCACTCTAAAAATTATTTTATGTCCTTAAAAACATAATTCTAAGAAGGGGTTCACTTCCAAAGCAGTTCATGGCTCAAAAAGGTTAAGAACCCACTGAATGTAGCACAAATTCTTAAGAGTTATTCTGTCTTGTTGGTCAGAAAAGTGGTATGAATTTGCTTTTCTCTCAGTTCTACAGAAAATCAAACCCAGGTTCATGGCAGTCCCTTTCCTTGGACACCTATCTTGAAGGATTAGTAATCTCTTTCCTTCCAATCTGAATACTACAAATATTTTCATGCAGTTTTCCAAAAAACCCATAAACTTACTCTTGCATTTTTCTCATCAATTTTCCACAGTTAAACCTTTAGCTTCTCTGGCAAGGAATCTTAATTTTAATAATAAAAAACTCCCATACTAAATACCTTAAGACTTCACAGTAGGCCAAAAACACTAAAGATCAGATCCCACCTCTTATCTCTGCCTACTTAAATCCCACTCACCCATAAAGAATGTTATATATGTAGAATGAAATATTACAGAACATACATATAGTGAATGTTCCACAAATGAGTGGTCTTTAAAACCTGTGCTTATTGGTATTTTCTAATTCTTCTACAATGATCACATATTATTTAAGGGGTTCAAACAATTTTAAGAAATCCCACCCATGTGGGTAAGTGTTGGATTCATTGTGTATTCCTCAATGCTTTGCAAACAACAGTCATCCAATAATTGCTATTTTTTGAACATACGAAGCTCCAGCTCTGTCCAAACACAGCATTTAGGATGTAAGCTCTCTTCTGTCCAAGCCCTCCAAGGCCTGTATTTATATCAGCTTTAAACAAGTACCACACTGTGACTCCTGATACCTGTGTTGGTATAATTCTCCTAAAACATCTATAAAATTGTAAGTTCCTCTGAGGCTAGGACAGCAGCTTTTCCACCTTATATAGTCCTCAGAATCTAGCACAGTGTCTCCACGTGGTAAGAAATATATGCTAACTGAATGAATACATGAATGTCAGATCATACTGTGCTCTGAGCACTGCAGAGTAGACACAATGATTCAGGAGTTTTCAATCTGAAGGCAAGAGCTGAATCCCCTGAAACTGAATCCAGTGTTCTCCGTGTATGCTCCATGCATTTTTCTGCAATGGAGAACATCTAGAACCCCCAAAAAGATGAAACTGAAGCATAGGAGTTCTAATTTCAGGTCACCTACTGATCTGGGTTTGAGCCCATAAAAAAGTAGCTTAACTAATCCATGCTACTTCTTCTTCCTCTCAAGAGGATACTATTCCTACTTCAAAAAAGGGATTGTCAATGAATTTGATGTTACTATTTTTCATCTGTCCACTGCCCTCATATAAGTTGACCTTTGGCACAGACTCAACTGGCTTCCATTCAGCAAATCAGAACTTAATCAAGGAAACATATTTTTACCTGAGCAAAGAAAACTGGGTAATCCTTCTAACCAAAGGTACTCACCCCAAACAACACAACCATGAATTAGACTGAAGGAGCACTGGACACTGAGGCACTGTGGTGGAAACTGCACCAACATGATCTCGGATACCATGTAAACCAGGTACTAATCTAATCCCAAGTTGTCTAAAGCCACTCTGGAGAACAAAATGCTGCAGCGTGGGATCCAACTAATCAACCTACCTCACAGCCTCACATAGGGAAGAGGCATATGGTAGGTGCTTGCAAATGCTATCTGCCTAGCTCCTACTCATACTGTATGATTCCATCTACATAAAATACAGAAACTGGCAAAACTGACCTAAGCTGTTGGAAAACAGGGCAGTCGTTACCCTTGAGGGCAGGGTTGTATTCTGGGAAGGCAGGAGGAGGGTTTCTGGTATCCTGGAAAATGTTGTATTTTGTGACCTAGGTGCAGGTTACATGGATATGTTAAGTTTGTGGAATCCAATAAACCAGCCATTTATCACGTGTGCACTTTTCTTTAATGCATAATTCAACTAAAAAGTTTATAAAATTTTTTATAATTTTAATGAATTGACAAAACTTTGGTAATATTTGAAACTGAATGACAAGCACATAGGGCTTATTATACTATTCTCTCTACTCTGTGCTTTGAAAAGTTCCATGCTAAAAAGTTTGAGAGATTCCATACTAAAAAGTAAAAACAAATCTGCCAGAAAAATAAATAGATCATTTAAAAAACACTTGAGAAATCAAACTGATTCTCAAAAGCCCCAGAAGCTACAACCCAATTTTGTCCCCCTACCACCCAAAGTAAGTAAAACAAGAAAAAAAACTTAGAAAAGTAGGTTTCTATTCCTCCAGGTAAAATAACTATCCAGTACATTAATGTGTTGAGAAGAGATAATAGTATGAGAATAGTAAGAGAATAGTATGTGCCTTTTTTCGTCTGCCCCTGCATGAGGCAGAGAATCCCTTGGACAAGAAATATGTCCAGCATGAAATCCAGCACCAGAACAGCCAAGGATGGTCACATTTATATACATGTGATATTTACAGACTTTGCATGAAAAAAAATTACATTAATTAGCCATAATTCAAATTAGGTTTAGATGTGCCTTACATTTTCTCTAGCATAAATCAGGAGAATGATTCTAGAAAGAAGTCTATTCCTTTGTGCCCGGGAGCAAAACCAGCAAACCAGTGCTTGCTTTGAGATAGGTGCTGTGATCTTGGGGCAGCCACAGCCTCCCTAGTGTTGCTTTCACCTTCTGAAAGTCCCATTTGCACATGCTACCCTGAGCATTAGATCTGCAGAGTGAGTCTGGGGCCTCTGGAGGGATACCTTGTCTCCAGGTTGAAGGCCTTTCACTTTCCCTCTTATGTTCTTCACAAGCTCTGGGTAGAAGAATTCTGGGCAACGTTTATGATCTGGCTCGAAGAGGGTGAGTGTAATCCGCACAGCTGCTGAAGCTGGCTCAGAGTCGTGATGCTGCTCTGCTCCCCCAGCCTCCTCTTTCCGAGACTTCTTCAAAAACACAGGATTCAGAGAACCTGGGAGAGAGGTGAACTGGACCCTGTGGGGCTCCGACATGGCTACCAAAAAGTCTTAGCGGATGTCACTGCATGGCTTCTGTTAACACTGAAAAGAAGAGCTGGGTCAAACCAAGACTTTTCCTGTTCAGTTATACAGATTTAAGTTTAAAAGAATTTCATTGTCAACAAGAATCCACTGTTCAATTTATCTTAATTACCATTTACTACTACTTTCTGTTTAAATACTATTCATCTTAAATATAAAATTTTTCACATATATATGAAAAGCACCCAATCCTATCCTTCAGAGATCATCTGTTCAGCATTTCCTTCCAGTTTTTTTTCTATGCATATTCACTAGATCTTTGAAATTAGAGAACCCATGCTAAAAAAGCCTTAAAGAATCCTCAAAATTGCACAGAACCCTAGAGAATATTGTTTTTTATTTAATTTATCCAACACATTTTTTTTCTGGCTAAGAATAACATCTTTTGTAAGACCTCTTTATTTTAATCACCAATAATTTACTTTTATTTGGAGACACTCTTTTTTTTCCTTAGGGTAATTTTTTAAAGGATTTTTAAATATTATTTTCATTTTGAGAAAGAGGGGATGGGAGGGAAAAAGAGAGGGAGATAAACAACTATCAGCTGCCTCTCACATGCCCCCAACCAGGGACCTGGCCCACAATGCAGGCATGTGCCCTGCCCGGGAATTGAACAGGTGACCTTTTAGGTTGCAGGCTGGCGCTCAACCCACTGAGCCACACCAGCCAGGGCTAGAGTCATTGTTCACAATGACAAAGTTTTCATCAGCTCAGAGTAATGCCTTTCCTGGAATAAGTCAAAAAACCAGTGTCTCAGGAGTCGTGTGCCTAGGCTCACTTCCTAAGATACTAGCCTCTTACCACTCAAACTTGGGTCTTGGCAAAGTGCCAAATTATCACATGTCAAAGAATTTCAAAGTTGCTTAGAAATGGTCAGAGTACATTGTGAACCCCAGAATTCCAAGGGTTTACAGAATATAAGTATGCAAATACACCACACACTCACATATATATTTTGTGCTTCATGTATAATTTGTGTCCTGCTTTTTAAAACTCACATTCAAATGTGAACTTCTTACCACATCCACAAGGATAGTCTATGCAGCCTTGTTTGTATAGAAAAAATAATAAAAGCAATCTAAATCTAAACGTCCAGCCTTAAGGAAATAGTTGAAAAAATTAAAGTTTTGTTGATTTGTAAGGGCTTTTAATATATTATAGATATATATGTACTATATAGTATCTGTCATATCTCTTACACTTTTCCTTCACTGTTATTTACTGTTTAATTTTGCTTAGAGCGAGGTCCAATGAAAGAAATTTAAACTTTTATTCTTACCAGAGGATATATTCACTGATTCTAGACAGAGAGAAAGAGGGGGGGCGGGGGAAGTGGGTGGTGGGAGGAGAGAAAGAGAAACATCAATCAGCCACCTCCTGCATATATCCCCAACCAGGGATCAAACCCGCAACCTAGGTATGTGCCCTCACCAGGGATCAAACCAACAACCTTTCAGTGTACAAGATGACATTCCAACTAATTGAGCCACCCCTCCAGGACAAGAAAATTAAACTTTTTATGCAGTTAATATTAGGCTCTTTTCCCTTATGGCTTCTCCCATTTCTTTTGTGCCTAGAATGTCCTTCTCCAACCAGGAATTCTTATATAAGACTTTATCTATCCAGTCTTTCATGACTATAACTTTCACACTGAACTCTTTAACCCAAGTTGAATGTACCATGCTATAAGGTAAAAGATGAGTCTCTACCTTGGTTTCTCCCCAGCATCAATCACTAATCCTTCTTTTCCCTGGTGATCTGGCAAACATCACATACAACATCTTAGATACCTTAAGGTCTATTTCTGAAATCCATCCTGCTACTTTGATCTAGTATCTAGAAATTCCTTAACAAGTACCACACTGTTCTGAGAAATTCTATGGTATATTTTTACATCTTGAATTTAAAATTCATCTTTATTATTCTTCTCTTAAAAGTCAAACTTCAACTATTCCAGACTGTTTATTATTTCAGACCAATTTAAGAATCATTTTGACAAGTCCCCCCAAAAAGCTCACTGCATTTTGATTGTAAATGAATCATAAATATGAATTCAGGAAGATTTACATATATTATATCCATATATGTATATGGATATTTATATAGTATATGCCACACTCATTATTTCTATGATGACCGTAAAATTGTGATTTATAAAACCAGACAAGAAAGTAAAATATCTAAAAATAGTTAATATAATTCTAATTAGGCAACAAACTGATTTAGCAGCAAAACATGGTGGTACAAAAGACCATCATGCTCTAAGATGTTGAAAGAAATTCATCTAAAAAAAACTTTCAAGGCCCCCAGGACATCTGTGATACGCTGAGTAGTGAAAACAAATTTAAGCTAAAGGTTGAAGGTTAAAAGTCCCCCACTGTTAAGAGCAGGCAAAGTCTCACTATAAAAAGAGACTCTGCAAGTTAATTGATAGGATGTAGGAAGGTCATCCTAGAAGTGGCAACTAATTTAAAAAAATGTAACCTTATCCTGACTCAAAGTTTAGACATTGTAAATTCAGTCTACCTAGATGGTTAAACTGCTTCTCTTAGTTACTTAAATGACTTTGCAGGTGTGAGAAGTTATAGCTACGAGAATAAAATAAATCAAACCTATAGTTTATTAACATTTAGATTTTGCATTTTACAATCATGATAGTTTGCTTGTTACTAAGTCATATTTGAAATATTTAAGAAAGTCAGAAATTAATTTGAAATCCTTAAGAAAATATAACTAAATTTAAAAGTGTACATTTAAAAGGACCTTACATTTATACATTTATTTGACTTAAAAGACTTAAGTCCTTGGAAAGATTTTACTGTTAGGTTTATTAGTTTTCACTGTTTTCGGAGTCTGAAGTATTTGAAAGAACAAGTATATAAAACTTTAAATGCAGTTTAAAACATTTAAGGAAATTTAACTTTGTAAAAAGAGCTCATTGTTTAGGTAAATTTGATCTGTTAAAGTAGTGCCTTAATTGAAGCTTTGTAGATGAAGTATTTTGGATTTTATATAAACATATTTAGATTTGTAATAAAACAAGATTTATCAGTAAAATGCATAGTCTTAAGAAAAGCTAAGTATTTAAACACAAGCATACCTCGGAGATATTGAGGGTTCAGTTCCAGACTACCACAGTACAGCGAGCCATAATCTTTTTGCTGGTGGAGGGTCTTGCCTTCAATTTGTAAAAAATGCAACATCTATGAAGGGCAATAAAGTGAAGGGCAATAAAACAAGGTATGCTTGTACTCACCTCTACTGAGTTAAACCTTATTCTAAGTAAAAGCACAGTACTCTACAAAAAAAAAAAAAAATCCATCTTAAAAACTCTCAACTGATGTTATCCAAGAAATGCTAGCCTCCTTTTTTATCTCAGGTTATTCCTATTAATGATGTATTTTTTTGCTATACATCCTCATAATCATTCTAATTTCAAACTGGTTACTGGTGAAATATAGAAAAACTTAATTTTTCTGGCTGATTCTTTAATTAGTCTCTTTACTGAACTTGTTTATTTTAAGGGCTTTCCACTTTTTTCCAAAACAGTTTCCACAACAGTATCTATCCTGTGGTACATAGAAATGAGAATTTTGTCTTCTTTCTGAACAGTTATGTTTACTTGTTTCATGTCTTATTGCATTGGCTAGAACGTCCAAGATATTATTAAACAAGATATTCTTTGCCATGTTCCTGGCTCTAACAGGAATGCCTCTAGGCCCAGTGTGATGTTAACTTAAAATTCTTATTTTTATCAAGTCATTAAAATATCCTTCAATTCCCCCCCAAATTAAGAGTTTTAAGACTGGAAATGTGTTTATGAAATTATTTCATGAAATTATAAATACCCTTCAAGTTACCAGTCTGTCTTAAAAAAAAAAAAAAAGTAAATGGCAGATCCTATAACTGACAGTACTTTAGGGAAACTGAACTACAAAGAATAACCAGGCTGTGTACAAGCCAGTTCGCTAAAAACTCCGCTTACACCAAGTCTCCGTATTAAAAAAAAATCGCCTATGGGAGATGAGTGTGAACCCACCACCTTTACAAGCGGAAGGCGACCCAAGAAAGGTCCGATTCTAAGTTAAGTCAACACTTCACTTAAAATCTGTGGAGTATGCAACTGGGAATGGTACCTTTTGAAAATTTTATTTTATATCTGGAATTTGACGTTTGGGCTGTCACTGTGCTGCACTGTTCCTAGTTCCCCATTCAATGGTTTAAGTTTTTACGTAATGAAACTACGTCTAGCATCTGCCTCGCTGCTGTCACAACAATCTGCTCCTAACTTCTCCATAAGTGTCAAACTACAACGCGGCTTACGGGAGAGCCCAGTCCCGACAAAGACACGCACCTTTGTCCCCGACACAACGCAGACTACGACCCCACGGGCCGCGTTCGTCCCCCCGAGACCGTCCTCATGCCGGCCCGGGAGCCCGGGTTGTGGCGCTGCTAGCGGCCGGCCCCGGAGCCATGCCTTCCGGCGGGCGGCCGCCCTGAACCGCGGCCCATGGCCGGGTCCTGGAGCGCCCAGGGGAGCCTCGCTGGCCGTGCCGCCTGCCGGCCCAGGAGGAAGTGAAGAGACACCGGCTCCAAGTCGGTCTAACAACTCCGGACTTCGGGGCTGGAGCACAGACGCCCCAGGAGAACTTGCAGCGCAACCGAGAGCTCCGGGTCCGAGCCGCTCCCCAAACGCAGATGTTAGCCCGCTCCGCTGAACCCGGCCGCCCCCCAGGCGTGGCCACGTAGAGCCAGCCGGGCGCGGGGCCCCGGGTGCGGGTGGAGGCTGGTTTCCAGGCCGCGCCTAGATCTGTCAGGGTAGCGGGCAGCGTGGGCACGCAGGCAGCCCCCGGGCCCGCGAGGGACTAACGGACGTAACGGAAACGCCGAGGTAAAGGGGGCTAGAGGCCAGGGTCCGGGGGCGGGGCGGGCCGCAGGGCCGGCTCCCTCGCGCGCGCTCAACCTGCAGCTCAGTAGTTGTCGTCGTCGCCGCCGCCGCCACCGCCTCAGACCGCGGGTGCTTCGTTGTCACGAGCAAAGGGAGGGGGAAGGAGCCCGGAATCTCGGGGCTCTGGCGCGGGGAGACCCGGGCGCCCTGGTCACGTGCCTCTCTCCCGACCAATAAGTCCCGGCGGACGCGATAACGTCAGAGCAGCGGCTTGGCTGCTGACAGCCTGTCCCCGTCACGTGGCCGGGTGCACTCCAATGGGCGGTGCTAGGGCGACCTAAGGTTCCCGGCGGCCCGTGCGTCGGTGGTGGTTGGGTGGTAAGATGGCGGCTGTGAGTCTGCGGCTCGGCGATTTGGTGTGGTGAGTTCGGGCGGCTGGGGCCAAGCGAGGTACTCCAGGGAACTCCTCCTTTGGGCGCAGAGTTCGCGGCCAGCTCCGGAGCTTCCTTTCTGTGCGCTCCAGGCTGCGAAGAGAGCGAGATGAGTTGCCGACGTTGGAAACGACACCGGGAGGAAGGGGCAGCCTTGCTTGGAGGGACTGAGTCCGAGGGTGGCCGTGGTGGGCCCCGCTCTGATCTGCAAGGCCGCCCGGTAGAGAGCTTTGCTCCAGCCCGGACGCCGGAAGCTATTGTGAAGGGCATCCCCGGCGTCAGCCGCGGACGCCTGTTCCTCTGGGTCTTGCTGGGGTTCCCGGGAAAGCGGGAGAGCCGTGGAGCCCGCGGAGCCTTCTCGCCTGGGCAAGCCCGTTAAAACGCGCGTTGCGATGAAACTGACCCGTGCGGGCGCCTCGGTAGCGGGTATCGAAGCCGGACTGATGGCGCTGCCCCGTGAAGAAATGGAGTGGACACTTTTCCTTTAGGCTTGGCAGTGACCAATGTCTGTCTTATTGGATACCTTTCGTAGTTTGCTTCTGTGTCCCCGACAACCGCCCGAACCAAGATCGGCTGTCGCCGCCCTCGAGCTGCGTAGCTTGTTTCTTGACCCAGACGAAAGCTTCCATTAGTATTTGGCAAAGCTGGCTGGTCTCGCGGTGTATTAAAACAGACTGTAAGGGGAAGTCTGTGTTTACAGAGCAAACTGGCCCCCACCCCCATGTGGGGGAGGCTCTGGACAAGTGATTCTTGGTGGTTTTGTTGTATGCCTTGGTACCAGAAGAATGCACATACCTTATGCACATACGTGTACCATTTTGCATTCCATTTATGAGGGTTTAGGGCTTGTTGGGTCCATCCATGGAAGCCAAATTACGAACTCGTGTTTGCCAGCTTTTGTTCTGGCACTTGAGGGTGCAAATTGATATTAAGGGTGGGGCAGGGGGGGTACATATTGCATATTGAGTGGTTTGAAGGAGGTGGACAGGCTTTTCCAGGGCAAAAATGCTGACTCTCTATGTCTTCTGTAGGGGAAAACTTGGCCGGTATCCTCCTTGGCCAGGAAAGGTGAGTGTCTTGCTACTAAACTGAAGGAAGACATCTGAAGTTGGGTTTGAAGAAGTGAAGAGTGTAAGATGTATTCCCCTCAATTTCTAGCATTGAATTAAACTATGCCTATTTAAATAATGCTAATTTTTCTCTAATATCAGTTTGTTTAGAAAGGGCAATATAATATAAACCAAGTCATTTAATCTGCAATAATTGCATATTTCTTAAATCAGAGATGGTTTTGGTGGAGTCTTTTCTGCCTGGAAATCAATTCTAATTTGAATTTAGCTTTATACTTAAATCTAACAAAAGAAGAAGAAAATAAATTCTCCAGAAATAGAGAAATCTAAATGTAGGTTAGTGAAAAGTCAAAGTATTTTTGTCCCAACTCAGTTTAAATCTTCTTTCCATGTTACCATATGTGCTGCTTCAGTGTGTCTTTGCAGAAGTTGGCATTTCAGATTTTGCATGAGGCAATCCATCATAGCTTTCCAAATGTTCTGTTTTTATATTCTTGCTAGGAGCCCAAGAATATAAAGGTATATCTTTACGCTATTTCTTTGCAGTATGGCATTTTTAGTGCCTCAGTTGTCTTTCAATGTCACTATAACATGTATGAACTCTTCCACATTGAAGTATTTTTAAAAGTGACCTTTGCACTTCTTCATTGATTACAGGGTTACTTTGGGGGAGAATGACCCTGTATTGGGTCTTACCTTTGCTTTTAAAACAGGGCCATTTCAGTAAAATCGTATCTACCAAACTGTGCTACGTGTTAGATGTAGGGAAATTCTGTAGAAACATGCCAAGTCTAGGTATATACTAGGCCCTGCATTTTTATTTTAAGACATTTCTTCATTTTTCTCTTACCAATTCCAAGTTGTAGAAAAAAACCTTTTCTTTCTATTTTATTTTCCAGATTGTTAATCCACCTAAGGATTTGAAAAAACCACGTGGAAAGAAATGCTTCTTTGTGAAGTTTTTTGGAACAGAGGATCAGTGAGTAGTGCTCACCAAGAGTTTCACTTTCCCTTTCTTTAGGCATTGCCCTGAGTATAACCTGCTTTGAGAATATTTTAGGGACCCTAGTTCAGTCTTATCATAGTCTGTAAGGATGGTAAATCATTCTGGCCTCATATCTAAATAAAAGGTATTATTCTCGAAGAAATTGTCCTGGGCTGATAACAATGTCATTCAGCTGAGAACTGGGGCTTACCACCTTCTAAATATAGTAATCACATTGAGATAGTTTTTCACATCTCCTTACCCAGTACCATAGGCAGTTCCTTTTATAAAGCCCACATTTGGTTCTCTTTTAATGGCTGTTTATCACTGTGGATCATGCATAAGGTATACAGTGAAAATTAGAATATTATCTTAATGAAAATAATTTTTTTAATTTGCTTTCTTTTATAAGACTAAATGATTCACTCTAAAACTGTAAAGGTTTTTAACCAGACCTTAGAGTTGAAATCAAAACCATTAATTTGTGATTCTTTGATAAACCATATAAGTAATCACAGTGAGGGGAAGAATATGTATTTGCTTGAGCAATTTGTTTAGCTTTCTCATCACTACATCAAGTTGATTACCTAGATCTAGCTAGATTGTTTGATTTCTTTAAGTAGTTGTATTTCTGTTTATGATTCTTATAGGAAAATATCATTTTGAGTTAGGAAAATGTGACTTTTTTGATGATTTAGTACCAATGATTAAAATACACATTCCTAATCTATGACCATACCACCCTGAACGTACCCAATCTCGTCTAAAATAGACATTCCTAAAAAGTGATATATTATCACCAGGAAAATCTCTTACAAACAGTGTTCTTCATTCACTCAGGAGTTTATGTGTCAGCATGCTTACTCATCCTAGTTTAGAGTTTGCCTGGCATCATACAGATACACCAATATACCCAGCCCCAGTTCTCTGTTACAAACATACCTAACAGCCTTCTGATATTTCAATTATAGCAATATTTCAAAGGGGTCACTCTCCTGGAGCTGTGAGAGTCAGGGACACTCTGGAAAAGGGAATGTTCTGTTACACCATGGATTTCACCAGAAAAATTGTCCTTATGCGTAAAACAAGCACTTATTGTACAATGATGCTCCACATTGTTTGATACACAAGGGAACTTGCCAAGAAAGCAAATGTTGCAGTACCCATCTCCCAGGAACTCAAGACAAAGCCATAAACATTTAAGATGGGATTAAGTGCAGAATGAGTGGTGCAGATAATTATTATATAGAGATTAGTGGAGAATAGCCAGGTCAAGGGCTGACATAAGAAATGGAATTTGAATCAAACTCTGGGGTTGGATAAAATTTGTATAGACAAGAAGAGTAAGGGTATTCCAGGCAGTGGGGATACTATAAACACCTGGGCTTTGAGTTGGGTGCTTAGGCAAAGAGAGGCTCCCTGCCTAGGGTAAAGAACTTGTGCTTGGGAATAACAAGAGGCAATATGGTTGGCCTAACTTGTGTACTTCTTCGTTTAGCTAAGCCCAATATGAAAGAAAAATGGGAACTCATGGAAAGTGGGGACTTAATCAAATTATAGCAGGCCTGAAAGTCATTGTGTTTTTATGATAATTTTTCTTGAGTTCTGAAAGGTTAGAAAAATGAACTGTATTCCTGTGTATAAGAAATACTACAGAGGACACAGAAAATTGGAGTTGAGTGAATTTCCAAGCTCAGCCAGGCAACCAGGTGAAGCCAATGAAGAAGAAATACTTAATGAACACAAACATAACCTGATGGTGTCAGTGTTGGTGATGACATGATTTCTAAGTAAAGTTTTTTGATGCGATTCATAGCAAGTAGATACAGGGAAACAGCTTTAATATTTTTTAAACTTCCTTGATAGAGTTCCACATAAAAAGCTATTTTAAAATTAAATCACTGCAGGACTAACATGTTATCTTTCTGTGGCTAGAGGGTTGATTGAGTGAAAGGAAACAAAGGGTAAGGATCTACAGAATTTCTCCAAAGGGCAGAGGGTTCTTAGTGATCGGTATTAAGGCAGACTTTATTTAGTATCTTTACGTTAGCTGAGGGTGAAATCTCCAGATTGTTGGGTAGCTGTGAATTACTTTGTGGAAAGAGTTCTGGATTTGTTACCAGCCTAACATACATTCATATACTGTGCTAGTTTGCACCTACTCTGACTTGGGCAAGGTCTTTCTTCTTTCTAGGATTATGCATCCTTATCCACATGTGAGAATAATACTCCCAACCTTGTAGTTACGAAAAAGTAGTGTCACTAGTTCATAGTGTGGTTTGATATCTGGCAGGTGTTTAACAAACATTAGGTTAGGGTATAGATCTGTTACAAGAGAAAAAGCTGATCAGAAGCAGGTGGCTTTCAGTAGGGGAAATGTGAGAGAGACAGACACAGACTCTGCCCATGAGAGAAAATCTGTGTTTGAAAGGAAAGGCACCTGAAAGTAGGAGGTTCCTAAGGATGTCAGCATGTCTGCTCTTTTGACCAAAAAGTCTTTGAACACAAAAACAAAACGTTGCTTCACCTTTTTTCTCTTTTTTTAATTTTTACATCCTTCCACCTTTATTCAAAACTATACTGTGCATTTCCAGGAGTACTGTGTACAGTTCTGTCCATGCTCCCAAAGGCATGTGGTAGAGGAACTAGTCAAGATAGGGAAGGGGGACAAAGTCAGACGAAAGAGTAGGAGTTTTTAATGTGAAAAAGCAAAGACTGAAAAAAGCACAATCCACACTGATGAAATAATTAAATAGCCTTAAGGAGGTAAACCCTGCCTTGCTCATAAACCCCAAACATTTCGACAAGCTGCACCGTGAGTAGAGTAAATGTTGTGTGGCTATGTTTAGGACATATATAAGGATTACAGTGTAAATGTTTAAGAGGTAGTTTAGATGGGGAATTCAAATAGACTCTTTAGGGATGAGAACTACTTTGTGAAGGGCAAAGCCATAAGTGGCTAAAGAAGAAGCTGGACTCTACCTCACCTTTAATACTTTTTAAAAAGATTTATTTCTATTTATTTTTAGAGAGTGGGAAAGGGAGGGAGAAAAAGGGAGCAAAATATCAAAGTGTGAGAAAGACATCAATTGGTTGCCTCTCACATGCCCACAACCCAGGCAGGTGCCCTGACCGGAAATCAAACCAGTGACCTTTTGGTTCACAGGCTAGCATTCAGTCCACTGAGCCACATCAGTCAGGTCTCATCTTTAATATTTGATGTGCTCTCGGCGCATCCAGGAGTGGAAGCTTCTCTGGTGATTGGGCCCTGACCTCAGTGGGCAGGGTCTGACCCAGTGGGGCTCTTCCTGGACTCCTGAAGAATGTAAGGTTCAGTCACAGGTGTTCACTTTCAAAACTGGCATGCTACTTATAGAGAAAATACATAGAGATAGGGTTTTTATATTAGGAAAGACCTTTATTAAAGAGTAAAAGCAGTAACTCCTTGAGATAAATTATTTTGCCCTGACCGGTGTGGTTCAGTGGATTGAGTGCAGGCCTGTGAACCAAAAGGTCACCAGTTTGATTCCCAGTCAGGGCACATGGCTGGGTTGCAGATCAGGTCCCTGGTTGGGGGTGTATGAGAGGCAACAGGTTGATGTATCTCTTACACATCAGTGTTTCCTCTTTCTCCCTTCCCCTCTCTAAAAATAAGTAAATAAAATCTTAAAAAAAAAAAATGATTTAATTCTTTTAGAAACCTGAGCTCAGAGTTTAAAAGTTTAGTCAATGACTGTGGGTGACAGAATGGAGTTCATTTAGTTTGTAGGTGCTCAAAACCAACAGAAACAGGCCTGACCGGCCTGGCCAGGTAGCTCATTTGGTTAGAGCCTTGTCCCACACACCAAAAAAGGTTGCGGGTTCGATCCCTGGTCAGGGCGTATGCAGGAGACAACCCATTGATCTCTCTCTCTCCCACTACCCCTGTCTCCCTTCCTCTCTCTCTCAAATCAGTAAACATCCTTAGGTGAGGATTGAAAATAAAATAATAAAAACTACCAGAAACAAACCAGTTCAGAGAATACTGTGGGCAAACAATGATAGATGGAGAAACAGAGGTAGGATATTTGTGGGTTTTAAGTTATAAGATGTCAGCCTGAGGTATTTTTACATCAAGATGATAGTAGGTGGGACAGGCTAGGTGTGAGGTGTCTGAATGAGTACTAAAGTAACTTTTAGAAAAATCTGTGACCCATAACATAACAAATTGGAACCATCTGAGCATTCATTTTTCTTTTCACCTGGCAATTGATTGACCCACATTCCCCCCAACTGACACCATGTAATAGTTGGAGAAATGAGCCGAGTGGATGGTGAGGGCCACTGCTCTGGGCTTTTGCACTGAGCCAGCAGTGTGCTTCTGCCAGGGATGGACAGTAACTATCCTAGCACTGAGTAGATTCTCCTCTCCCAGCACCAGCAGCACCAGGTGACGTCTTTGGTGGTGGAGGCAATGGACTCCAGGAACGGATATCATGCACCGGAATTACAGAAATTGGCACAAAAAGAAGCAGCTGGCTGCGTTGGTGTAGACAGCAGCTTGCAAGCCTCATCCAGCATTTGGGAATGTTATCAAGTTTTGGGAACAAAATCTATATCTTATCTGCAAGTCTTTGTTGATGTCTGTATGATAATCATTGCTTGAAATTAACTGAGGAATTCTAAATTATTTCTTTGTGGTTTCTTGGTTGTTGCGTCTTTTTGAGTTGTGTTTTTTGGGTGTCTCAATTCCTGAATGGCTTAGACTTGGACCTCTAACACCCCAGTAATCCTTAGCCTTTTTCAATGGTTTGGGGTGGGGAAGCTTAGAAATTATTACTAAGTACTACTTACCGATTCCATGTGGAGAAGTGAACCCACATTTTCTGAACCTGTTCTTGTCCTCACCTTTGGACTATGCTTGCATGTGTTCTCTCTCTCTTCTTCCCAGATCGTCATGTTTGTGTGAAGTCTGAGACACATATGTGAGGGTGTTTGAGATTATTCATAGACTGGCATCTTTAATATGATAGCTGCATGGTGTGATTTTAATTTAAGGGGAGAGCAGGTCAGATATTATGGAAGTTTTTGAAAATGTGAAGTTTTTAAATACATTTTTAATGAAGTGGATAATCCAAGTTTGGCTAAGTGAAAGGTTTATAGGTTTATATTCACAAATGAAAAGACTTTGTAGGAGATGTATCAGAATACCAGGGCAAGTTAGCTGCTTTTGACCGTACTACGCAGATGCAAATAAACCACTACCCACCTGAGCAAACCTTATAAACAAGGACGTAATGGGGAAAACCTTCTGGGCAGTCAGAATAGTCCTTGTTCTACAGCAGAGGTCTTTACTGTTGATTTGATGTTTTTTAAAGATGATACGTGTTTATAGTTCCCCCTGAAAAACTCTAGCTGTAAACTATACAAGGGTTCCATTCATCTCTGTCCCTCAGCCACACAATTCCCTGCCCACTGTTATCCAGTGTTTCTTAGGGTGTAGCCCTCTAGAGATGGTATGTGTATGATCAAGAAGTTACCTGTTTCTTTTTCCTCATTTTTACACAAGTGGTGACACACTACACACACTGCTCTGCATCTTGCTTTTTTTCCCTCTTAGCCAAATATCTTAAGGGAGGGACCTTCCATTTCATACTTTGTAATGACCTCACTGATTGTTAGTTACTTTGATTTCAGGAGTTTACTTCTACAAACAGTATGTAATTAACTTTCTTGTACGTAAAAGCAAAGGCACTATTTCAGACACAACTTGACTAAGCTTGATTTTTCTGACTTCCCAGCAAGTTGGGCAGAAAAGGTCTATCTCCATGTAGGCATTGGGATAATGACATGAGGGAAATCACAGGTTACAACTATATCAAGAAAAACAGCAGTCACTAAAAAAATATACCAACAGCAACAACTACAAAAAGCACTAAAGCCTTAAAAGATTTAACTCAACATCACCCTGAATGTGCCCAGAAGGCATCATTTACCCGGTAATTATTTATTGAGCACCAGTTGCATGCCAGACCTGCCTGATGAGCCTCAGTGAATAGGAGAGTGGTGCATTATTGAAGCTTCTGCTAAAAAGCATACCATCTTTAAGGAGACAGGGTTTTGCAGTACTATAGCCATTAGAGAAAAAATTCTGTTCAGGCAGCCAAAGAGATTTCAACTTGTTTTGCTTTTGAGAAGGAATTCTGGGGCTTTGGAGGGCTGGCTTTTTATTTACTGGATTTTTAAAAAATTGATTTTAATGGGATAGAGGACAGGAGAGAGAGAAACATTCATTTTTTTGTTCCACTTATTTATGCATTCATTGGTTGCTTCTTGTATATGCCCTGACCAGGATCGAACCCACAACCTTGGTGTATCAGGAGGACACTAACCAACTGAGCTACCCGGCCAGGGCTGTTTTGTTTTTCTGATGTAATCGAATTCTCCAACAACAGATTGATTTCTTAAGTAGACTTAAAATTTCTTGCATTTATTCTTCTGAAGTCATATTATTGCTTTAAGTTCACTTAGCCACCCATTTTCAGTTTTCAAGGATTATCATGGAGGAAAATTTCATTTTAGTATATCAAATGCCAGTCTTCAGGTTGAATGGAATTTTGATTGATTTCCTGGCAGAAATCAATAAAATGCTTCAATGAAAACATAGGCTTGTATTTATTTGTGTTTCATGCACAGATGTTCCTCCACTAAGTGGTTGGGAGGTAGAGTAAGGGTTTGGATTCTTACAGTGTTTTGTCCCAGCTCCATAGAAACTACACCATTGGTCTCTCTTTTTGGAACTTGTGCAAGTCTCACCTTCTGATGTGAAGTTCAGAAAAGGAAGACACCTGTTTTGAAGGCTGTGTTTCTTTAAGCTTCATTAGTGATACTTGTGTCATATTCAAGCCACCAGTTAGTGTGACAGCTTAACTTGCTTTTCAGGGTGCATCTGGCTTTGTATCTGATTGCTCTGATGGTCTGTTCTTAGAAACACTATATATGCAAGGAGAGGCAAGAGGGTCAGTTCAGTGGTGTACCGGCCAGACAATGTGGGGTTGAAATTTAATTCCAGTTTGCCTCCCTATAGATTGGACCCATTGGCTCTATAGTGTCAAATTTCAAACTTTAAAATTAATTGGTCGTGAAAAAAGTACCTGCTTACACCATCCAGTGGAAGTTCTAGGCAGTGAGAACAGTGTCTGAGTGCCTATTCGTCATCCCTTCTGTCTAGTTTTGTTTACTCATGGATAACCAGCTTAGTTCTGGTTTGCTCTCACATTTGCAGGCTGATGGCCCCGAGCTGTTGTGTTTGTTCAGACCCATCGACACTCAAAGGACAGGTGTCTATTGGTAGCACTGTTTTTATGTACAGAGGTTAGCACTTTTACTGTTATCATTGGATATTCTCCAGCTTTCTCTGACAGAAAGAACCCTAAGTTAGTGCGATAGCCCAGTTGCTATATCCTTAACCTGACCCACATTTTCAGAAGGTTATAGTATGAAACCTGAATGTCAGGATAAGACATAAAAATTGTTACCATGTCAAGCCTATAAAATTCTCTGCTTTATACCAGGAAACTGAGTGTCAAATAGGGAAATCTCAAAAAGTCAGGACAGATTTGTTCAGATAAGTGTGGTCGGCCAGATATTTCAGAGTTGACAGTTGAGGGCTTTTTTCACTTTCATGTGTTATGTACTGGTATCAGGAATTACAAATTAAATATTAGAAAATATGTTTTTCTACCTGTAATCACAAGCAGAATCTTGTTTTCGACAGCCTCCCTTTGTGACTGCTGCCCTCATTCCGAGCCGTGTGTCACATGTTTTATGTGGTCTAGTAGCTATGGATGCAATCATTTATGAGCAAATATCGGCTCTACAGCTGCCAATATCTGTAAGAGCAGAAGGTTTTAGTTGTTGCATTTCTTTAGCCCTCATAGCATCCCTGATTCTGAATTGATTGACAGGTTGTCAACCAATATGGTTTAGGTTGTTGCTGGGTGGCAGTGCTTCCAGGTGCCCTGATTTCCTGGGATCTATGTGTAGCCTTCTGTACTGTTTGGTGAGAATGGGAGAGCATCTCCAGGTTTTCTCCGTCCTGAGCAGGTGGCATGGTGTGTGTGGTTCAGTGTAGGAGGCTGGTAAATAGGAGTAGAAATAACCTGTGACACATTGATTTCATTTGGAGGATATTCCGATTTTGCTTGTTGTTCTGCTTGGCTTGTTTGTTCCAAAAAAGCATACTTTTAGGCTCAAGTGTTTGGGGTGGTCAGTAGCATGTTTGGAAAAACTGGCAGGCCTGTTTCAAAGTCCAGTGAAAGCAAATGGACACTTGCATTGTGTTCTGCTGTGGCGAGGTCTTTGATACTTTCTGGCAGAGGCAGTGTGGATCATACCCTTTCTATGTGTGTTTTCTGCTAGTGCCTGGATCAAAGTGGAACAACTAAAGCCATATCATGCGCATAAGGAGGAAATGATAAAGATTAACAAGGGAAAACGATTCCAGCAAGCTGTTGATGCTGTGGAAGAGTTCCTCAGGAGAGCCAAAGGGAAAGACCAGGTGAGAGACTCTATGATTCTTGATTTATGCCAATGCCAGACCATATTTTTGCATAGTAACTAGCAGATTAAATATAACCCAAAACTCTATTCTTATGAAATGCCAGTAGAGAGAGAGCCAGGTCAGTTCTGAGGTATCAGCGTTTTGGTAATCAGCTTGAAACTCCGCGTGCTTGCGGCTAACCTTTCTGGAATAGATTGTTGCTCTTAGAAAAGTCACTTGGACCCAGGAGAAGTATCTGAGTACAACGTAGGTCATTTCTCCTTTTATAGGTCAGAGATTAGGAGCACAGCTTCTAGGACATATCCACTTCCTGGGTGTAAATCCTACTTCTTAGCTTTGGGACTGTGGGCAAGTGGCTTGACTTTTGTTTTTGTTTTTAATCTGCTTCCCCAAATGTAAGAGGATGACAGCAGAGCCTGTTTCATAGGGTAGTTGTGCAGATAATGTATGTAAAGTGCCCAGTGTAGAGCATGGCTCATGTAAATGGTGATGGTGATGGCAGCGGCTATTGTGGTTATCATTATTATTGTTAAACTTTCAGACATCATCCCACAATTCTGCTGATGACAAGAATCGGCGTAATTCCAGTGAGGAGAGAAGTAGGCCAAACTCAGGTGATGAGAAGCGCAAGCTTAGCCTGTCTGAAGGGAAGGTGAAGAAGAACATGGGAGAAGGAAAGAAGAGGGTGTCTTCAGGCTCTTCAGAGAGAGGTTCCAAGTCCCCTCTGAAAAGAGCTCAAGAGCAGAGTCCCCGGAAGCGGGGTCGGCCCCCAAAGGATGAGAAGGTTTGTTTTATCTCTGCAGCTTCTGGGATTAGTGACTTCCTTTTGTATGCAGCAGAGTTGAGCTCTACAGTATGATTCAGTGCACTGAGTGAACGTAGAGTCCTATGCTAACTGCTGTCCCAAAGAGTCCTGGAGACCAGGGGAAGGATGCAGCCTGGATGGGCAGGAGTGAAATAAAAACACGAGACAGGAAAGAATCATGCATTCAGCTAAATGCTCAAGTCAGGAGAATGGTCCACCTGAGCAACATGCAAGGGCTGGCACTGGAAAAGATTTAGCAAGAAATCCTTTCTTGCTGAAGGGAAGGTGTTCCAAAGGTGGAAGGCACAGCCCACATGGGGCTTGATATCAATGTGGACATTGTCAGTACAGAGAGAGGACAGGAAGGAGAGCAGAGAGATAAAAGTAGATTGTCATTGGAATGTGGAGAGTGTTGAGGTCTACTTAAGCAGTGTTGTATTGTCCCGAAGTCAGTAGGGTGCCATGAAGTTGTTTGAGCTGGGTGTGGAAGTGGCAGTGTGCTCCAAGCTGTGCATTAGTAATCATGGAGGGCAGAGAAGAAAGGCTCAAAGCTAATTAGAATGCTAAACCCAGGTGAGTGTTCATAAGGCGCTATCCTAAGAGGGTGGTAGCAAATATTGAAAGAAACTGAGAGGTAGTTCAGAGGAAGACTTTATAAGATTTGGCAACTGGTTATATTGGGGATGAATGAGAAAAAGGAAAGATAAATTATTCAGGTTCGTACCTGGGGAAATGGTGATGACTTTCTTAAAGCAGAGGAGTCAGGTCCTGGCCAGGTACTAAGTTGGTTGCAGCATCATCCCCATATGCCAAGGTTGTGGGTTAGATCCCCAGTCAGGATGCATGCAGAAATCAGCCAATGGATGCATGAATGGGTAGAACAACAAGTCGGTGTTTCTCTCTCTCTCTCTTCCTTCTTCTCTCTTCCTCTTTAAAATCGATAAGTAAAATTAAAAAAAAAAAAAAGGGAGTCAGGAGGAGCCGGCTTATGAGGCAAGAAGACCAGTTCTCTTTTGAATGTGATACATTTGGGATGATGCCTAGACCACCAGGCAGACTTGGAGTACCAGAACAGAAAAGTAAATATGGGAAGCAAATATGTAGGAAGAATGTTGGATCCATGAGACTAGATGGGTTTTGAGTTTGGGAAATAAAGGAGGGAGATTAGTGAAGGGCAGGAGTCTGCTTTGCAGTTAGTGTGCCTGGAGCTAGGGTAAGAGGAGTCAGAAAAGCCAGCAAAATGAAATGAAGCAGAAATAGCATACCCCTCTCCTTCTTGTAAAGATTTTGTGAAGTCTTAGATGCCAAGGGAGGAGAATTTGAGATGTAGTTGGGTAGTCTGTCTAACACGGGAAATTGTGAGAGCAGGATCAAGGGGTAAGAAGCCAGATGGCTGGCAGAAACAGTTGGGTGATGAGACTGTGATGAAATGCTAGACATCAGATTGAGATTTGCAAATTCAGACACCAGCAAGACCAGACAGGTAATGGAAGTGAGTGGAGCCAACTAATGCAAGAAGAAATGGCTCAAGCAGGAGGTTCAATGGGTCTGCCCTGCCTCCATGCTGAGAGCATTAGATTGACAGTGGTTGGTGGCCCCGGGGGGGTCATGCTCTGTCCATGGAGTTCCAGCTAACTTTTGCCAGATTGTCTGGTTTTTCTCAAGAGAAGCTGTAAATACAGATTTTTATGTGAAATGTTCCAATTTTAAATGTCAGTAGCTAACACAAAATTTTAAAACACTTATTCCAAAGGAACATCTCTTGGCTAGATCTAGCTGGGGGCTGCCACTGTGTGACCTCTTTGCTAGAGGAGGTCCTTCATACTGTCAAATGACCTAAGATGAGAGTTAACTGTAGTGATGGGGACAGCCGTGGGTGACCATGAGCCCAAGACAGCTGGTTTAGGAAACTGCCACCACAGTGTGGAGAAAACTGTTCAGGAGGTATGATCTCATTTGATCCAGTTGAATTTATTTCCAAAGATCCAGAGGAATCTGGGACATCAGGTTTTATACAGTTCTCCAAATTCATTTTGTCTGGTGTCTTAAGCCATGAATCTCGCCAACTCCTCTGCTAGCCCTGGAGAGAAGTTACTTCTTTTTGGATAAAGGGAAATATAGAGGAGAGGTTAGCAGGAAGGCCTTGAGTTTGAATCCATGACTTGTTTCATTTGTGTGACCTTGACCAATCACCTTTGCCTTGGTTTTCTCATCTGATCATTGAGGGTAACAAAGATACCTACCTCTTACGTTTGTTGTGAGAATTCCCATATTTTGCTGTGTATAATGCACACCCATGTTTTTGTGTGCATTATACATGGGATTATCATGTCCATTATTCTACCCATGGTATGTAGTCATTATACCCATGTGTAATGCACATCATTATTTTTCCTTCAAAATTTTGGGCAACAAAGTGCACATTGTACATGGCAAAATACGGGTAAATGAGTAACACAAGCAAAGCACATAGGACAGTGCCTGCAGCACATTGCATTAAGTATGTGACGAATGTGGTACCTTTGTTCTTTCTCGGCAGTAGCCTATTGTGCAGTAAAGGCAGTGTTTTGGTGCAGTCCCAGAGACCGCTGTCAGGCTTACTGTGAGGGACTCCTTACAAGCTCCCAGTAAAAAGCAGTTTACCCTTTAGTCTGAGTTATTAATGGCGGGGGGGGGGGGGGGGGGGGCATTGTAACATCCCTACTGCTGTTCTCAGAGCCAGATCTCCATCCAGGAGCTCTGCCTGCTATTGATGTTTAGGGGGTTTCTTTCTTTCTGCAAGGTCTCTATGCTTGACCCTAGCCTTTAATGAAGGATTTGTTAGGAGAGGAAAGAGCTTGGCTAGTGGTGCTGGGGAGATGACAGTTTCAGTTCAAACTGTTGATCTTAATTAAGCGCCTTCAGGGACGTAGGGAATCTGCTTGGTTTTGGAATTTTAGTGCATCTTAGGATTTGATATATCCTGTGGTCTAAAAAGTGTATATGTGTTGCCATAATAATTGTCATTTGGCTGGCAAGCTCTTCTCTGAAACAGCAGCAGCCTAGGCTGATAACTGGACAAAGCCCCTGATCATTGCCGTTCTTCTCTTGTCCCATGAGGATTAACAGAAAAGACTGGCCTTGATGGTAGAGGTGTCAGTTACATGCAGGCAGAGGCTGGGTTTGTGTCTGGACATTTGTCCAAGTCCTGAGCTGAGAACTACAACCCTAGACACAAAGCACCCTGATACAGTAGAACTGCCTGTCCTGTGGCTGTCCTAAAATCCAGACTAGTGCAGAGAACACCGATTTGGGAGTCAAGATTTGGTTAGTGCTAGATGGAGAGCTGTGTTCTCTGCCTTACTCTCATTCTGTCATTTTGGTCTTAGGGAAGTCACTGAAGCTGTGCTTCCCCTAGTCACAGGTGACTATTTACATTTAAATTCAATACAATTTAAAATTCAGTGTCTTGGTCACACTAGCCACATATCTGGTGCTCCTTGGTGGACCTGTGACTAGTGGCTACAGTATTGGTGCATACATAGAGCATGTCCATCATGGCAGAAAATTCTTTTTGGCATTATTGCACTAGGCCTCTTTTCTCCAAATCCCTTTATTCAATAAATGTTTTTTGAGCATCTCCACCACAGTCCAGATAGCTAGAGATAAAGCAGCCTGAAAGACAAGGCCCTTGTTGTGTTCATTTTTTTTTTTTCAATAAATGTGAACACAACAAGTGTTCATATTTAAACTTGAATATTGAATACCAGCTGTGTACCAGGAATGGTTCCCAGTGTGGGATATAAAGTAAGCAAAATTAGCAAAGTTCTTAGATTCATAGAACTTACTTATAATAACATAGACCTTGAAGCCAAATTCCCTGGGTTTAAATTTTATCTACCACACTCATTATTAGCTCTGTGACCTTAGGCAAAGTTACTTAAGCCCTCTGTATCTGAGTTTTCTCCTCTGTAAAATGGAAATGATAATAGTTCTATTTCATGAGGTTATGACAATTATGTGAGTATACATATAAAATAGCATACTAATGTCTGGCACATGCTAAACCCTGTAAAAGCATTTGCTGTCATTATAGTCATCATCAGCATCACATTCCAGTGAGAGAAGATACAGAAAGCTCAGGGAAGGCACTCTGATGAGGTGGCATTTCAACAGAGACCTAAAACAAGCATATGAACCAAGTTAGGTAACTGTTGGAAGAGCGTTCCCAGTAGTACAAAGGCACTGAGGCAGTTGCATGTTTGGTGTTTGGAGGGAAGGGGGTGCTGGTGAGCTGAAGAATAGTGAGGGGAGAGAAAGAACAGGACATGGGGTTGGAGATTAGCATGGAGTGGGGGTTGCAGCACATTGTCAGGCCCCATAGGCCACAATAACAAAGCTTCTAGCTTGACTGTGAGATAGGAAGCCAGTTTTAGGCAGAGAAGTAGCATATTCACTCTGGCTGCTGCGTACATACTAGACTGTAGGGGTAGGGGTTCAGAGCAGAAACAGGGAGATTCCTTTTGCTACGTCACAAGCAGTGGTGTCCTGAGCCTTGGGTGTCAGTAGTGGAGGTGCTCAGAAAAAGGGGTTTCAGATTCCCATTTGTAAAGCCAATGGATTAGAGGAGAGAGGAGGGTAGAATCAAGAAGGACTCCAAGGATCTTGGCCTGGTGGAATGGAGTTGCTGTTTTCTGAGATTGGGAAGCCTGTGGAAGGAGGCATTTGGGCAGGGAAATCAAGAATTTGGTTGGACATGTTGAGATTCCCATTAGATATCCAAGTAGAAATGTCGGAATGTCCAGTGTGGCTGGAAGATAGCAGATGGAGAAAGGTAGTAGGAGGTAAAGTCAGTGGTGGAGGGGACAAGAGCAGGCCAATAAAGCTGGAACAGTGTCTCTTTGCCCAGGACAGTGGGTCAAACCCTTGACAAAGAGGAGCCAGCCTGCTTGCGCTGATCTTCTCCTTGCATCAGTCTGGGGGGAGAGAGGGGCACTTGGCTGCAGGTCACCCTCAGTTCTAATTCTGGCTTTGTCACTTGGTATCTGAAAAATGTTGGGCACATTTCCTCATGGGCACCATGTGGCTTTCTTGGTTTTTCTTGAGATGTGGTGGATTTTTTTCTGAAGCTAGTTGTTTTCTTCACGTTTATTGTTCACCATAAGGAATTTTTCTCTGTGACAACACTGAAGACCATGGGCTTTCATTCATTACACACAAGAACACATTTTATTATTTCAAGAACAGAGAAGAAAGGCTCACTCTGTGTTGATGAACACTTGCTCTGTTTCTCCCAATGGACAGTCATTAGAACCATGGCTGGAGATTTGGGCTTAACTGACACTGAGACCATGGAGCTGTCCAGGGCTTTGGTTTGGGTGGAATGTGACTAAAGGAAGCAGAGAAGTGAAGAGGTGCTCCCAGATTTGGAGCAGAAAGACATCTGTTTCCGAGGTCCCCACGGTGTCTTGACAATAATGCCTTTCTCTCTGTAGGATCTTACCATTCCTGAGTCTAGTACTGTGAAGGGGATAATGGCAGGACCCATGGCCGCATTTAAATGGCAGCCGACTGTGAGTGAGGTAAGGAGCGCTCCCACAGGCCAGGACAGTGCCAGCCTCAGAGCTGGTTCCTGGCCCGACTGCGATGTACTTCTCCTACTTTTCATGTGGAGTTTTGGGTGTTTTTTATTTTTAAGATTTTAATACTTTTAGCTTGAGGGGAAGGGAGAGAGAAAGAGAGGGAAAGATACATCAATGTGTGTATATGAGATACATGAATGGGTTGCCTCTCACACGCCCCAACTGGGGACCTGGCATGCAACCCAGGCATGTGCCCTGACCAGGAATCGAACTGGCAGCCTTTTGGTATACAAGCCAGTACTGAATCCACTGAGCCACACCAGCCAGGGCAAGGGTTTTTTTTTTTAATTGTCACACAGTACAGAGAAGTATGAGGTAAAGAGTGCAAGTCTGTACTCTCGGGAGTGCTCACTGTTAAGTTTGATGTAACTTATTCCAGCCCCTTTGTTATATTTACTAATTATATATATAAACACCCATGTGTAGTTTGTGTTGTTGGGATTGGTGTTATTTTTCACAAAAGCGGGATCATCTGCAGATTTTTTCATTTGATGCTTTATAAACACCCTTTCATCATCTGTATACACAACTTTGATATTTAGTAGCCATACATTATTCCATCCTTGGTATAGATCAGGGGTGTCAGACTCATTTTCACAGGGGGTCACATCAGCCTCATGGTTGCCTTCAAAGGGCCAAATGTAATTTCGACTTCTTAACAGTTAAGGAGTAGTTACATTTATACAGTCCTAAAATTATTTCGGCCCTTCGAAGGCAACCACGAGGCTGATTGGCCCCCAGTGAAAATGAGTTTGACACCCCTGGTATAGATGCACCCTTTTCATGTGACTGGGCCTAATTGTGAAAAGCCCTTGGAAGTCGTGCCATTGCTGCCACCTTATTTCTATTAGTGTCAATCCTCAGTGGGGAAAAAACACTCAAGGGCCTCGTACCAGACACAACTAGGCCAAAACCCTAGAACTGGAAAAGAGTCCTCAAAATTCATTTGGCCTTGTCAGCTATTGTCCAACATGACTAGTGAACTCTGGGCTTTAAAAATACTAGTATGCCTGCCCTGGCCAGGTAGCTCACGTCGTTAATGTTGTCCCAACATGCCAGGGTTGCAGGTTCAATCCCCAGTTAGGGCACATATGAGCATCAACCAATGAATACATAAACAAGTGGATCAACACATCAATCTGTCTCTCTTTCTCTCTCTCTCAAATTAATATATAAAAATACTGGTATGCCATTAAATATTTTCTCACACTGTCACTAGAATAATTTGTACACCAAGCTGGCAGAAATATATACTTGAAGCAGGTTTTCCTTTAATTGGAACAGAAGTCATTTACAAAAGGCTTAGACCAACAATGGGAAAAGAGTTTCCAGGCAGTTATAAAATTAAGATCAGCTTCCAGAGGTATTTCATCCAGAGAAGAGCAGTTACCAGGCAGAAGAAAGTGACCTTTAGTGGAAGATGACTTGTTTTATTTAATAATTTTCTTGTTTCAGCCGGTTAAAGATGCAGACCCTCATTTCCATCACTTCCTGCTCAGCCAGACCGAGAAGGTGAGTTATTCTTTGAAGTTCTTGATCCTTGGTCAGGGGCTAGCACAAGGGACAGTGTTACTCCATTACCTTACTAGTCTGAAAAGTTAGGTTCTGCCTGTACCACTGCCCAGGGCAGATAGTTAAAAAGTTGCATAGGGGCCCACTTGTGAATCAAGTATTGTTAAAGTTAAAAATACCTTCCCCCCCCAATTAAAAAAAAAGATTTTAAAACTCATCATCTGTGTGCTTGAGATGTCTGTGGCTGCCTTCAGAGTCTAGGGCAGAAACCAAACCTCGTGAGCTGTCAGCCAGCTGTGAGATAGCCCATGCTGCTGGGTGGAGAGTCTCCGTAGCCCTCCAGGTATGGAGGAACAGTTTCCTGAAGTGACCTCAAGAACATGGGTTAATCCGAGTCTTGATAAGGTCTGCTAAGTTGGTCAGAGCTGGGTTCCAAGCCCAGTTACATTGACCAGCTGGCTGTTCTGTAATTCTGGGCACATGACTTAACACCTCTGATTCTTATTGTCATCATCAACAAAAGGACCTTGCAGCATTGCATGGAGAATTGAATGAGGTGTGTTAACTTTCTGTGTCATCTAAAACATTCAATAAAATTAAACACCAAATAAGATTTTGTCGTAACATCCCACGTTAGAACTAACTTTTTAGGTAAGTTAAAATGAAGACTGGTTAAGCATTCAGTTTAATAAGTGGGTTTTCTCACCCTCTTTATTAGCCAGCTGTCTGTTACCAGGCAATCACAAAGAAGTTGAAAATATGTGAAGAGGTATGTGGGTTCCACACCTCCCTGTTTTTAATCTTCCCCTGGGGCCTTGCCATGGGCAGAATGACCTGATGATTTATGCTTCCTTTCCCTAGGAGACTGGGTCCACCTCCATCCAGGCAGCAGACAGCACAGCCGTGAATGGAAGCATCACACCCACAGACAAAAAGTAGGACCTTCAACGAAAGGCTTCCTGTGGCTCTGGTTCTGCTGGGGGTGGGGAATGACCCCAAGGGGGCTTTTAAGGGTTGTGCCACAGCCATTTCTGGAATTGAATGTAAAGAAAGGAGGTAAGTTGTAATCTTTACTGATGACGATTTGCCTAGGAGTAAATCTTGAAGGAGATAAAAGTTGTCCTTAAGTGTATGTTGGAGTTGGCTTCCTAGGTCACTGGTGAGTCTGAGCAGGGAACACTTGGGTCTGTGGTTCGCAGACTTTTTCTGTGCCTCAGAATCACCTGGAAGGCTGCTGGTAAAGCACTGATTGTTAGGCCCACCCCTGGGGTTTTCTCAGTAGGTCTGAGGTGGAGCCCAAAAAATTGTACTTTGGACAAGGTTGCGGGTGTGCTATTGCTGATAGTCAGGAGACTGTACTTTGAGAACCCCAAGCTTAGTAGAGCTGTGATGACAACCCTCAATTTGACTGTGGGGACTTGAGATAGATATTTAGAATAAAGCTCATCTTTCTGCCCTCCCTGGCTTTCCCTGCTCTCAGCTCCCAGTCCTTCTCATATACCCTCCTGCTGCTCTATGTCCCACTTAGGCAGGTAGGAGAGCCTTGTTTGTCTTTCTTTGTTCCCCAAACCTTACCTTGCTCCCACACTCACCTTTTCCCTTACTCTATTGGCCAGTTGTGTTTCCAGAGTCATGATGATGAAAAAGGTACTGTGCTAAGAAGTAGTGTTCTTCTGAGCAAGCTAGCTAAGTCTGAATTTCCTATCTGTGTCTTTCAAAAGCTTCTTTCTCAGACTAAAACCAAGGCATCTTTTACTTCATTCCTAATTTTTTGTACTATCAGAATCACTGCTACCAGTTGTTTGGGGTGAACTTCCTTTGTAGAGTGGAGGAGATAGAGGCATCTTATGTGCTAATAAAAAGGGAGATGGGTCCTGGCCAGGTAGCTCAGTTGGTTGGAGTATTGTTCCATGCACCCAAAGATTGCAGGTTAGATCCCTGGTCAGGGCACAAACCTAGGTTGTGGGTTCAATCCCTGGTTGGGCATGTATAGGAAGGAGGCAACTGAGCAGTGTTTCTTACATCAATGTTTCTCTCCCTCTCTCCCTCCTCCCCCCTCCTTCCCTCCCTTCTCTCTCTCCCCCTCTGTCTAAAATCAATAAACATATCCTCTGGTGAGGATTAAAAAGGGAGGGTTGAGATGGGTGTCACCCATTCATTAGATGAGGATTATGTTGATTTTAATGAAGAAAAGTAACTAGGACTAGTTAAGGAGAGTCCCGGCGCTTTTACCCAAGGCCCATTATGCCCCTATAATCAAATACTTTTTTTCATTGCTTTCTCTCTCTCTCTTTTTTTTTTTTTTTTTAAGATTTTACTTATTTATTTTAGACAGAGGAGAAGGGAGGGAGAAAGAGAGGGAGAGAAACATCAACGTGTGGTTACCTCTAGCATGCCCCCAACTGGGGACCTGGCCCGAAACCCTTTGGTTCACAGACCAGTGGTCAATCCACTGAGCCACACCAGCCAGGGGTTTTAATACTTTTTTAACCTAAGAGTGACACCAACTACAAAACTAACCAGCTGCATTGTTCTCAATCCACTTAGTCCACATTCTCCATCTTGTCTCAAGTCCACCATGAAGGATTATCAGTTGCCGTGTTAAAAATTCAGAAGCTTCAGGTCTGCTGTGTGTGCTAGAACACCAAGAAACAAAGAGAATTAGTCCTCATGTTTTAGAATCATAGAGAAAACGTGCACTACCCAGAGAGCCATGAATGATGAAAGATTGTGTTTTTGAGCTTTGGCTTGAAAGTTAGTGGACATGGGTGCCATTTGATGAGGAAGGTGGTTGATTACATTTTTGACATTTGATTCAAATAACTTAGAGCAGGCTGGGACAGAGAGTGTGAGAAGTATGTATTCCATCCAGGGTTAGGGAAAACTCTGGATACAAGACCTAGTTTGTAGAAGTGGCTGCAGATACGACTCCCTGGAGACCAAAAATACTGAAAGGGTAACACAGGTCAAAGTGGAGAAGCTGCAGAGGATGTCTAGAGCTGAGAGAAAGCCCAAGGTGAAAACTAGAACACAAAATAATAAGTGAAGAAAGAGGCATTGCATAGCCAAGTTACATATGAGGAAGTGTAGGAACCAAGAAGAAAATGTTTGGGCTAGGTAAAATCATCTGTAAGAGCAGTAGTAGCCAATAGTCCCCAAGTTCTCAGAGTTGCAGGAAGGAGTAGGACTATAGGAGTAGACTTATAAGCAGAGCATAAGAAGGATCATAATGGGCCTGCAGTCAGAAGGGCGTGGTGGGGAACAGAGAAGGGGATAGGCCAACAGATGGCAGTAATGGGGAAAGGTACAGGAGAAGGCAAGCATGGAAAACACACACACTGGGAAAGGTTGGCTCCAAAGCTCAGGCGAAGCTTTGAAGGAGAGGGGCAAAGCTTGTCTGTGCTAACCAGAAGAATACAAAGGTAGTGCAGGTTTGGAGTCTGGAGAGGTAGAGGAAGACTGGGACCCTGACTTCTGCCATTGAGGAAGGTGGCTGGCTCTGACAAATCATTTCAGTTACTCAGTCAAGAATCGTGATGTGCTTTTATAAGTGGCATCTGAAGGCCTAATACTTGAAATTCTTGCAAAGCCGAAAACAAGTATCTGCTTTCTTGTCATGGAATTGTAAGGTCAGACCCTCTGTCGAAGCAGCAAGGAAATGATTTGGAACACTTGCCCTAAACCATATGTGTCAAACTTCTTTCTGTGGCAGTCAAGGGTTTAGAAATGCCCATTTAAATTTAGGGACACTTTTAAACAATAGCGAAATAAAAAAAGGCACAATCTGCATGCGCAACATCTGGCTCTGTGCTCATGGTGTATGGACACTGCTAAGCAGTGTTTCTGGTAGTCTAAAGTTCCACTCCAGGTTTATGAGGCAGCGAAGTCTGCAGCGGTTGGGACACCTTCTTACCTTGTCCTTTCCACTCCACCCCAAATTTACCATTCTGTCTCTTTTTCAGGATAGGATTTTTGGGCCTCGGCCTCATGGGAAGTGGCATCGTCTCCAACTTGCTAAAAATGGGTCACACAGTGACTGTCTGGAACCGGACTGCAGAGAAAGTAAGCATTAATGAGTGGTACTTATTAGACAGGGTGGGACTCCTTGGCCCATGGAGTTTGGGTAACTAAGGTTGGGAATGTCTTCCTGATGTCTTCACTCAGCATCCTGTACATGATAGTGTAGGAGAAGCTAAGCTCTTATTCAGGCAGGTGGAGATGTAGTTAAATAAGCTTAGAGTATTAGTAAAAAACTAAACATTTTAAAAATACCCACGTGTAGTAGCCCTGGTCAGGTGGCTCAGTTGATTGGAGCATTGTCCCATACACCAGGTGTCCCCAACCCCCTGCCCACATACCAGTACTGGTCCGAGACCTGTTAGGAGCCAAGCCGGTGAGCTTGAATGTAATGTGCTTAAATCATCCCGAAACCATTCCCTCCACCCCGGCCATGGAAAAATCGACTTACATGAAATCAGTCCTTAATTACAAAAAGATCAGGGGCCTCAGCCATGTATACCAAGAGTTTGCGGGTTCGATTCCCAGTCAGAGCACATACCTAGGTTGTGGGTTTGATCTCTTGTCAGAGCGCATATGGAAGGCAACTAATTAATGTTTCTCTCACTGTGCCTCTCTCGCTCCCTCTCTCTCAAATCAATTTAAAAAAATATCCTCAGATGAGGATTTAAAAAAATGGTGTAAAACTAAGTGAAAATTTCTCTCTCCCTGCCATTACCTGAATTAACTCAGGTTTTTACAACCTTTTTTCCATGCCCATGGAACTATAAGTGTGCATATATTATGAATTCATTGATAAGGAATGTGTACGGATAGATCTGCTTCCTCCTTTTCAGTGGCTGCACTGGTTTCAGTCATTTGGACTGTGTTAACAGAGCTGTGCAGTGCAGCATTCTGCAGTGATGACGTTTTATATCTGTGCTGTCCAGTGCAGCAGCTACCGGCCACATGTGGCTCTTGAAAGCTTGAATCAAGGCTAGTACAACTAAAAAAATTGAATTTTTAATTTCATTTCATTTAAATTCAAACAGTCCCTTCTGGTTAATGGCTACTGTATTAGAATAGGTTTAGAAGTTCTTAACCTAAGGTGGCAGCGCAAAGCTTCAAGAGGTCTATGCATGCCCTAACTTGGAATTCCAAAGTTGTGAATGTGCACCTTTTATAATAAAGGCCCTGAATCCCATCAAGGTGTCATCTAAGAAAAGGTGAAGAACTGTGATGTAAGTACCAAAAAAATTAAACACTACTTGCCAGGAACAAAGGAAAGACTGAGAAAAGACTGGCTTCTTGAGCAACAAAGTATAACTAAGCATGTATTTGTGAAATGACTGAGTGCAAGATGCCCTTATGTGCAGAGGTGAAGGCTAAAATGAGGTGCGATTGCTGAAAGAGTTGGCGAGCTGATGGATTTGAATTAAGAAAAATGTTCTAGGCAAAAATAAAAAATTCACTTTGCTGTAACAGAGGTCCCATCAGCAGGCTAGTTTGTGATTCAATGCTAAAGATACCCAGGAAATCTAAGGTGCACAGTGGCAGATTGTCAAGAACCCTAGAAAATTAGAGAGTTTACTTATAAGTACATTATCCTTTGATAGAAGTGCCTCTGGTCTTCCTGCTTTCTTGATTAGACGGCCTAAATGTTGTAAACAGGCTGTTCTTTCCAGATTAATTTATGGGAAGGCTGTAGAGCAAAGCAGGTAGAACTTTGGTTTGGAATAGGGCAGACCTAATCTAAGTCACACTCTACTGTTTGCCCTCTTCAACAAGATAGTTTAACTCCCTAGGCCTATAAAATGATAACAGCAAAAGCCCATGCTTCGTGGGGGTGTAAAGATAATTGAGATGATGTAAGGTTCTCAGCATAATGCCTGGCACAAATTATGTAGTAAATGTGGTCTTTAAAAAACCATTTAATCCTACTTCCGGCCAAGATGGAAGCGAAGGTGGACACACTGCCTCCTCGTACAACCAGAATTAAGGACGACAAAGATTTAGAAACAAGAAAACAACCAGAACCAATAGAAAGTTGAACTGTATAGAAGTCCAACAACCATTCATCCAGGCCAGTAAGAGGGGCAAAGTCCTGGCAGGAAAAAGTAGAGGTTGGTGGACCTGGGCACACAGGCAGCAGAGGCTGGCAGACCCCAGGCGCACAGGCGGCAGCTAGCGGATCCCGGGCATGGGGTGGCAACGGGCAGACCAGTGAGGCCGTGCAAGGCAGCTGGCTGACCAGGTGGTCCCACATTTGCGCGCAGATAATCCAGGTGAAGGAGAAGCAGCGGAAGGGACTGGAATCCAAGAGAGAGTGGAGCAAGTGCCATTGTTCCCTCTCGGACCTCACCCCCATATATAGCGTCACTACCCAGTGACTGGGCTGCCCTGCCCTGGGGAACACCTAAGGCTCCACCCCTCACTACATAACAGCAGCGGCAAGACCAAAAAAAAAAAAAAATGGCTCAAATGGGAGAACAAATCAAAGCCCCAGAGCCAATTCATCTAAGCAACCAAGAGATAACCAACCTATCAGATGCACAGTTCAAAGCCCTGGTGATCAGGATGCTCACAGAATTGGTTGATTTTGCTCACAAATTAGATGAACAAATGAAGGCTACAATAAGTGAAATGAAGGAAAACGC